>JAJHSJ010001749.1:0-69663 GCA_021015155.1 Magnolia officinalis | reverse complement strand
AAGTGTGCCTTTGGAGTCGGCTCAGGCAAGTTCCTCGGTTTTTAAGTCAGCCAGAGGGGCATCGAGGTGAATCCCGAGAAGATTAAGACATTACTCGATATGAGCTCACCTCGGACTACGAAGGAGATCCAATGCCTCACTGGTCGAGTGGCAACGCTCGGTCGATTCATATCCCGAGCCACCGATAAGTGCCTCCCATTCTTCCAGCAGTTGAAGAGTCACAAGAAGGCTGAGTGGACCCCGGAGTGTGAGCAAGCCTTCCAGCAGTTGAAGGAATATCTAGGTTCACCTCCCCTGTTATCCAAGCCGGAAGAGGGTGAACCCCTATTCCTATATCTGTCGGTCTCTGCCTCGGCCATTAGTTCCGCACTCATCAGGGAAGTAGGCGGCAAGCAGCACCCCGTCTACTATGTAAGCAAGGCAATGGTACCCGTCGAGACCGGGTACCCAAGTATGGAGAAGCTAGCACTCGGCTTAGTCTTCTCAGCACAGAGGGTGCGTCCATACTTCCATGCACATACCATTGTTGTCCTAACTGACTCCCCCCTCAGACAAGTCCTCCAAAAGCCCGAGGTCTCGAGTCAGTTGACTAAGTGGGTGATAGAACTCGGGGAGTTCGACATCCAATATCGTCCGAAGACCGCAACTAAGGGTCAGGCTGTGACAGACTTCATAGCTAAGTTCACTACCCCGGCCGCAGAAGAGGCAGACGCGGGCACGAAGGCAGTTCCCACAACCCACCGTCAGTTCCCCTGTTTATCCAGGATGCAGAATCGAAGCAGAAATGGATGTTGTATGTAGACGGATCGTCCAACTTTAAGCGCGTCAGGGCAGGGATTGCCAGGTGGCAACTAATGCAACCTCCATTCATTACGCTATCAGGCTCGGCTTCAAAGCCTCCAATAATGAAGCACAGCATGATGCCTTATTGGCTGGACTCATACCAGCAGCAAGTCTGGGGGTTCAGTCTCTCGAGGTGCAATGCGATTCTCAACTTGTTGTAAACCATATCTCCACTGAGTACGAGGTCAAGGAAATTAGGATGGTGGCTTATCTGGCCGAGGCCAGGAAGTTGATAAAGAAGTTCTGGAGCTACATCATCAGTCAGATCTCGTGGACGAAAAACTCTTGGGCCGACACCCTGACAAGGTTGGCCTCATCTACAGAAGGGAAAATTCCCAGGATCATTCCTGTGGAATTTCTGAATAGTCAGGGAATCTGCGGAAATCACTCCGGTGGCCGTGCCTTATCTATGAAAATACTCCAACAGGGGTACTTCTGGCCGACCATCCGAGAAGACTCCAAAAACTATGTCCAGAGATGTGACAAGTGTCAGAGATTTGCTACTATGCCGAGGCAGCCTGCAGAAGAGATGACCCCTATAAGCGGACTATGGCCGTTTGCTCAGTGGGGAATCGACATCATTAGACCTCTGCCCACTGGAATCTCTCGGATCACGTAGTCTGCTTCATCGGGCTGGAGGCACCCGAGGTAGGGTTGTGAATGCCCCTTCTTGTATAAGACCCCGTCCAATGTAGCTCTGATCTTCAGGCATCGGGCCTCTAGCCTGTCTTGGGAGACCTCACCAGACGTGAGGTAGTTGTAGATTGGGCCCAAAGGATGAAGGGGAGCTCCTCTGCCCATTTACCTTTTTTCTAACTTAATATTGAGATGGTGCTTGATGACCTTATTTACAGCTTCGACCAATCTATGAGACTGCGGGTACCGAGGCAAAAAGTATGCATTTGAGATACCGAGTCCTCCGCATGTGCCTCAAAATCTATCATTATCAAGCTGTTTCCCGTTGTCAGAGACGATAGTGCATAGGATTCCGAATCAACAGGAGATATTCTTCCAAACGAAGTTGATCGCCTTCTGTTCTGTAATCTTTGCCACCAGTTTGGCCTCAGCCCACTTGGTAAAATAGTAGACTGACAGCTCAGACATCTAGAGAGACCCCATTTTCGCTATCTTACGACTCGGAGGCGATCGTCCCAGTCGAGATTGGCCTCTCGACAGCTCAGGTCAGAAGCTACCAGGAGAATCAGAATGTCGAGGCGGTTCCGGTCAGGGGACCTGGTCCTCCGTTGTGTCTTCCAGAACACAGCAAAGCCGGGGGCTGGGACACTCAGACTAAGCTGGGAACGGCCTTATCGCGTGGTCAGGTCAACCAAGCCAGACTCCTACCACTTGGAACATCTCTAAGGCTGTCAAATCCCCCACCCCTAAAATGTCGAGCATATGAAAATCTACTACTGGCCATTGGAGGCTTTCAATAAATGTATAGCTCGGAACTACTAGCCTTTTAAGGCTCTTAATAAAAGTCTCTTTCTACATAGTCCACTTGTACGGTCTATCTACAAATGAAAAGAGTTGTCTCTCATAAGCAGAGGCGAGCTCAACGGACCGACCCCTTAAAGAATGGGTTGGCTCGTTAATCCACAAAAATCTACAAAGGGGCCCTCTCATGTGCAGAGAAAAAACCCGTAGGTGAACCGATCCCTTAAAGAAGGGGTCGGCTCATCATATGTTAAAAGATCTGCAAAAACAACTAAGGGTCGCGCACCATTCGTGAGGGGTTGACCCCTCAAGGGGTCAGTCCTTAAATATCAACAAATCATCATGCAGCAACCAACATACGCAGATGCGCCCTTGACCGAGGGATAAAAGGTTAAAAAATAATAACAATAATAATCATCCACAAAATTATCATTTAAAAAAGAAAGAAAAAAGAGGTAGTAACTCATTCCCTCTGGACAGAAGAACCAGCCACCGAGCCAGGGGGTTGAGCGTCAAGAGCAGCATTGGCAGCAGGAGGGGGTGCAAGGGTTCCTCGGTTGTAGCACCACCAGTGTCCTTGGCCTCATCCGCAGCAAGAGTGTCGAGGTCGATGTCTGGATAAAGCTTTTGGACCTCGACAAGACAAGTGTCGAAGCCGGTGTTGTAGCCGAAGAGATATAGTTTGTCCAACTCTCTGGCCCTTTCCGACGAATCTTTGTACGCCGCCACTGCGAAGTCATGCGTCTACCGCTTGGAACTCAAACTCCCTTTGCTGCTTCTCCTGCTCTGCAGTAGCCGTGACTAGGGGTGTACACAAACCCGGCTAGCCAGGTTAGCTCGCTCGACCCAGCCCGAAAAAGCCCAACTCGGCTCGACCCGGAACTGAGTTTGGGTCAGGACGGGCCAATTTTTTAGGCCCGAAAGTGAGTTCCAGCCGAGTTTGGATACCTCCCAGTTCGGCCCAACTCGGTCTGAAATCCGACTCGCCCCGACCCAACCCGGCCCGACCCGTGTATGCCTATATTTAATTTGTATAAAATGTTTTGTTTTATGTTTTATCAAATGTATGTAAATGTATGTAAATGTCCTGACTAGTTAGATTTTTTGTGGAGTTTATAGTTCAACTATCTAAACTGTTAATCGAGGGCCTTGTAATGGGACGCGGATTACCTGTCAAAGCCCTTCCCATAAACTTGCTGTAAGGTTCGAAACTGGCCCGAACTTAGGTTCGAAACTTGCCCGAACTCGCGCCAGGCCCGATTCGGACTGAAGATGTTGGCCCGGTTGGGTTCGAGCCTTGTGTGACTGTTGAACGGGCCTAGACGGCTAAGGCCAGTTCGACTAGGCCCGACCCGTGTACACCCCTAGCCGCGACCTCAAGGACGGCCCACTGCTGAGCTAACACGTCGGCGGCTTTGCGTTGCTCCCTCCTAAGGTCATCCATCAACCGGGCGTTGTTTTTCTCCGCTTGCTCAACCGAGGCCTTCAGGTGTTCGACTTCCTCCCATAGATGCATGACTTCGAGGTCGGCCACATTCAAGCGAGCTTGGAGTTGATTGACCTCACCCCGGACCATCAAATCTCTCGTTCGACCTTCATTAGTAGCCTTCCGTAACTCCTCTCACTCCACAGCCGAAGCCTCCAAAAGCTTCTCGAGCTCGACCCTCTGTGCCTCGTGCTCGGCCTTCTGCGCCTCGAGCTCGGCCTTCTCCGCCTCGAGTCGATCCATCTCCTTCAACCTCTCCTTCACTTCTATTATCATCGGCGGCGATTGATAACAGACCGCTGCATAGTCGTTCATGAACTTGACATGGCTTCGGGAGAGCGTGTCGGTTATCTTCGACTCCAACACATGCTTGGCCGCCCAAGGGTTCAGCAAAGTCATGTGATAACCAGGAGGTAGAGTCTGTAGAGTGGGCTCGAAAGCTCCTCCAACCCCACTGGCCATAGAAGCTTGAGCAGCTGCTTGGGCGTGGTAGTGTATCCAACTAGAGCGTCAGTTCGGCCGACTAATAGCTCGGCCTCAGCAGCAGGAGTCTCCCCAATCACCTCTCTCCTTATCCCGAGGGGACCCGTAAGCACCGAATGTGGAACCTTGGGGGCTTGCTCCTCTAGAGTCGGCGTCGAAATGGTGATAGCCTCGACTCCGACGGGGACCTCGGGGGCTCGTGCTTCGAGAGCAGGGGTCGGGGCAGTGGCAGGAATGGCATCGGTTGGGGCTGTGGCAGGTACGGCTTCAACTGGGGCTATGACGGGGCGCGATTTCGACTGAGAAGGTCATGACTGCAACCGGAACAGGCTCAACCTCGGAAGTCTTCCTCTTCTTCGGCGTCACCTTCGTCCTGGGCGCGGATGAGAGAACCTCGTCCATCTGAGGGCGCGACACAACCAGTTTCCTCCTCTTCAAGCCGCCTGTCTCCATTCCTACCAAAAAAAGAAGGAAATTGACCAAAGTAAAATCTACTGAATATCAGCAAACAATCTCTGAGGACATTTACCCCGCTTACTTAAAGCAAAGAGAGTGGGCTGGAGTTTGTAGAAACCAGACGACACTAGGTTCTCCTCGTTGATGAGTTCGAACCAGACGCGTTGGTCCTCAGCAAGCAATCTGGCTCGGGCAACCTGCTGCTTTTGGAGAGGAGAGAGTTCTGGGGCCCCTTTCGGATAAACTGCAAGCAGAAAGAGAATTCGAGTTAAAACCCAGAAGGACAAATCAAGCATACATTGCGATGAAAAGAAGTGCCCGACTGGGGTTAGCAAACTTAGTGGGGACCCGAACTCGCAGTCCGTCCAACTCGAAGGCAGGGGCCTCCCATTCCCCCGAGGCCCAAAACCACTTCCCTTTTTAGTCCTTATTGAAAGAAGGAAGTTGGGTTACCAGACCTAGGATGCATGGAGGCCTAGCCGAGAAGTAGTAGCAGGCCGGCTCCGACCTGTCGTATTTGGCCATGTACAAAAATAGGAACTCTTCCGGCATCAGCCTCTGGCTCCTCACCCGATGCCAGAGAATAAAGGTAGAGACAAGGATTCTCCAGGAGTTCGGGACCAGCTGACCCTGCGCCACTCCCAGCTGTGCGGTCAATTTGTGCACGAATGAATGGATGGGGAATTGAAGCCTGCACTGAAGAGCACTAGTGAAGATGACGATCTCCCCCTCAACAGGAAGGCCCGCTTGGTCCATGGGGGCAGGGGCTCGGATGTGCACCGAGTCGGGAATCTCATAATCTTCGCGGAGTTGGGCCATCTGGGACTCAACCAGGATCGAGCCTCCGGGGGCTAACGGCTTCGGCTTGCCTCCCGATGGACCTGCCTTCGACCACCCCGCGGGATCTCTAAGAGCCCTCTTCGGCCTCTTGCCACGGCTTTTAGCCCTCTGACTTGCGGTTCTCTGGGCCGAGGTGCTAAGTGGTATGTCCTCAAAAGGGCCTTTGGAGTCTCCGGGCCCTGAGGTAGTGGTCTCTGGTCCGGAGTCAGAACCAGCTCCTCGAACCTCTTCTACTTCATAAGAGTTGTTCGACATTATGTAAGGAAAAAGTCTTTAAGTGATGGAAGACTTACAGCGCTGCAGGCGATTCTTCAGCAGAGATTTTCCCAACTCCGGCAGCTTCCTCCGAGCAAAATCCCTTTTTCGATGGTCAGAAACCCTTTATCCGGTGACAAAAATCCTTTTTCCAGCAGAGGGCGATTTGGAAGAAAAAAGCAGGGGAAATGGAAAGCGAGAGCGAGAGACGCAAAAGAAGTGTATGAATGAGAATGGAAGGGGTTTATATAACCCCCCCCCCCAACTCAGAGTCATCATTACAGGCAACGATCCCCAAAGCTGAGGTGCCTTAGCACTGGCACCAAGGGACAACCCAAAGAAGATAATACGTACGAGCCGACGTTCTAAGGGCGAAGTCACCTCAGTATTAAATGTCATTTATGATGCATGGGCCCTCTCGCCTCCCCATGGGCACATGGCAACGTCTCCTTCGCTCCGCTAATTATGAATCGTAACCGCCGCCGCGTGTCATCTATCCGGAGGGTGAGATTTGAACGGACGCAACTGTCATACATCACGAAGAATCCGAAGCGCCATCGTCGCAGTGATTGCACCTCGGTTATCCCAATCGTCTTCATGAGCTGAGGCGCGGAGGCATCGTCTCATTTCCCCAGGCATTTACTCTCTAAGTACAGGCTCGAATCAAGAGAGTAGGGGCTTCTGTTATGGAGAAACTTGAATAAGGACAATCAGGGTCGTCCTGAATCATTCAAATCAGTAATTAATGCATCATAAGGGGAACATTGCGTCAAGTGCAGGCCGACCTCTGAGTTGCGACTACGGGTTGGCCGAGGCGAGCCCTCGTCCTCGTTCTCATCCTCATCTGAAGACGACGCCAGTCAATGGACTCTGACTCTGAGTGTCTTGACGGTAAACTCCGACTAGTATTACTCGGTCTCAGGCTTTGGCAAGATGAGGCCGAGCTCGGATCGTGATACTCTGAGTACCGAGTCTGGGCACTATCCTAAATGCGGACGTGACCGAAGATCTCGCCTGAGGATACATGCCCTTAAGACACGATACGCTGCATGATCCAAAGATTACGGATAATATCTCCACGTTTACAATATCTGCATGATTGAGTAAATCATGTCGAGATTAACGGATGTGATCCTCTCTACCCATAGGTATAAATACCAGGGGACCCCATTGCAATAGGTACGCAAGATCTCGCACCATCTCTCTACATTACGCAACTTAGACTCAGATTCCCTAGCCTGACTTAGGCATCGGAGGGTCCCCCGGCTAAGTCAGGGTCTCTTTTGCTTAGTCCTTTGTGCAGGACCAGGATACGTTCAAGGCTCGCAATATTGAGAGGATGGTGGTCCAGATTTTGACCTCAACAAGAATCATAAGCTAAAATGAAATTGAAAAACTGATAAACGGCCATCTGCGTTCCTTCAACCACGCCTACCTGCTCCCAAAATCTCATAGTTTATTGGCTCTTTAGTCTCCCCGATTGGGGATGTCTTTCTACATTTTCAGAACACCTCCAACTGAAACGGATTGGCTACTCCCCCTGCCACCAGCCAATGGCTGGTGTTCGGTGATCTGTGGGCCCTACCATGATGTATGTGTTTCATCCATGTCATCCATCTATTTTTCTAGATCATTTTATGGTATGAGACAAAAAAAAATGAGATATATCCCAATCTCAAGTGGACCACATTATAGGAAACAGTTTTGAATGAACGTCAACCATTAAAAACATTTTAGGGGCTATAAAAGTTTTGGATTAAGATGATCTTTGTTTTTCACTTCATCTAGATCTATATGACTTAATCAACAGATTGGATGTCAAATAAACAGTACAGTGGGCCTTAGGAGGATTTTAATTGTGGAATATCCAATCGCTATTATTTTCCTGTGGTGTGGTCCGCCTGAGATTTATTTATCTCTCATTTCTAGGATCAAGCCATAAAATGATCTGTAAAAATGGATGAACGGCATGGAAGAAACACATAGATCATAGTGAGTCCCACAAAGCACCAACCACCAGCCATCGGGCTAGTGGCAGGAGGGATGAAGCTCACTGGACGCGGATTCCCCGTGAAAGGAGAGCCGATTTGTAACAGCCCAGATTTTTCCCAACCTGAAATTAGATGTCCTTAGGCGATGAGTCAATCCTAACACCGGTTTAACTTCTCAAACACTCGATTAAAGCCTCAAATCCCTTTTCAAACCATTTTCTTCACAAATCCCACCTTTCACCACCTTGTTCTTTCAATCTTTCTAAGTACTTTCATCCTAGACACTAACTTAATCTACCTAAGTAGTATAACTTGGATCACTTTATATACAAACTACAAAGGCCCAAGTACCACCTCAGACAGAAATTGCTCAGGACTAAATCCTTTAGAAATTACGCAAGAATTAGCCAGTGTTAAACTAGAGTGCCTGTGAAATTAGCACCAATCACTTTAAATACGATCTGCAAGACCAAAACTTGTAAAATCATTGACGCTAGGTTACCCTAAAATCTCGGATCAAACTCATTACCCGGCTGCTCTCAGGAGCATCTCGAAACTCCGTATCAGATCTGGACCGCACGTCGGAAGTCTGATTAACACGAAGTTAAGGAATAGGACCGTCTTGCTGGGCTTGACAACCATCTCAGAAATCAAAGCCAGACAGTGTCCCATAGCTGTTCGCTTGAGTCCGGAGCGAGAGAGTGTGAAAACACTTGTTTTCTTTACAAAATAAATATCTTGAATAGTAATCTGGCACGTGTTGCTTGCTGTTCACTCCCCAAGTATAGGGTTGTGATGTAGTAATAAACTCGGTAAGATCGAGGTCGAATCCCACGAGGACTGGTTGTCACAATTCAAATTCACGATTCTTCTTAACTAATTCAACTAATAATTGAACGAATTACTAACACAAATTTACGAAAACTAACTAAGAACAGGGAAGAAAATTCAATCAGAGAGAGCACTAGGACTGTCGAATCCACCCCCAATTATCCTAACCTTTGTTTTGTCTGTTAATTCACCTTAATTTAGATTGATCTAACTTATCTAGAGAAAGCACAATCTGTGTCCTTAATCGGGCATACAGATTGTCTAATTCCTTCAAGCAATGCCATAAATAACATATCCCATGTCCATGGTCGGGCACATGGAATATGCCGTTCATTAAAGCACCCTGTCTTTTCCTCTATAGGAACCTGTTCATAATCAGACACAAGCACCTAGAATAAGCATCCAGACCACATCCATGCATAGACTCTGATCAAAGTTCATAGATGGAGAAGTATAGAATTTAAAACAATCAAGCACACTAGGGAAAGAAACAAATCAATCTAATTAAAGTAAAATCAACATAGAACAATGGATGTTCAAATTAGGGGTTTCATCTCAGCCCTAGCTGAGAGATTAGTAATTCATAAATTTAATTAGAAAGTAGAAAAATAAAATTGATTAAACAAGAACATCCTTATCTCCTCTTTCTTCTCTTTCTTCTCTTTCTTCTCTTTCTTCTCTCCTTTGCTCTGGATCTGGAATCCCTTGTTTCTGAAATTTCTGAATCCTTTCCCACGTCCAAGAACTCCTCTTTTATAGCTGCTGGAGGGCTGGAGTCAGTGGCAGAGTTGTAGTAGGACATGGAGTGCAAATTTTCCCAGCCATGATCGGTAGGCCCCACCGAAGTGTTTTCTGAAAAATCCACCCCGTCCATTGGATTCATGATGAAATTTCAGTTAAGAATGGGTGGTTTTGAATGTCCATTGACACGGCCCAGAGAAGAAATCACAACAAAATCAGTTTTGAATGTCACAAGACCGCCTGTTTGTGGCCTCTGTATCATGCATGTGTGTACGCATGAGAGTGGAATATCAGCATGGTTTGTAGAATTCGAGGTCATCTACAAGATGGTCGGTTCAGATTGGCCGTACGGGCCATGTGTGGGGTCCACTGCCGTTCGCAAAACAGACCGGCAGCGTCCGTTCGCTGACGCTAAAGCAGAGACCGCGGCTCTCTTCCGCTGTGACACTGGTGGGGCCCATTCATTCTTTATTTTGGGAAATCCACTCCGTCCATTGGATGGAGGAGGAAAATTCGGTAAGGAATATGTAGTTTTCACCTTCTGTTGACGAGGTCCACATGATATTATACTCTGTCGTCCGTCCATTATTTAAACGGCCAGGATTTCATTATCTTTGTTTCTTCGAATATCGTCACCTAGGACTTAGTAACATGGGCCTTAGAGAGCCAATGGACGGTCCGGATTGTAGATATGGACAATAGGTGGGACCCACAACTCGAACGTCCGATCGGACAGCGTTAACGCTATTTGAAACGGAAGTTTCCGTTTATTTAGGGATGTAGTCGGTCAACCGACTTTGACCGCTTGATATTATCGAGTGCACATCGAATGCACTTGTGCATTGCGCACTCTCAACTCCGGTAGAGTCTATGATGATGGATATGAGAGATCTGTTCCGTCCATCTCTTCTCTCATATCTTTTAAACAGTTGGGACTAAAATTGAGTCACATCCAGATTACAGGTGGGTCCCACTTAATGAATTAAGGGGTTGATCTGGCCATTGGCTCACTTCCATAGTGATCCAATGAATGAAATTTAATATGTACGGTTAATTTATGGCCCTTATCACATGTATGCAGTTTCGATCCAATCAGATAGCTGGAACCATGTGATCTTGCATTCTGAACCCTTTTCGGGCCTCTTTGGCTTGCTTTCCTCAGATCCCAGGCGTGTGAATTCTTCATTATTAGTTCTCTGGAGTCCATCCCGTGCTCTGGTGGCTTTAGATCATCAAATCCATGCTTTTAATTCTCTTTTCAGTCCAATGCTCATTATTACGTCCTGCAATGAAAACATGGTTAAAACACTCCATTAAACATTATCATGTACGTATCATTAGGCAATTACTGGGGTCTGATATGCAATATTCGACCCTGATCACAACCCCCAACCAGCATTTTGCTAGTCCCGAGCAAAACATGCGAAAAATAATTTCAGAAATAAAAGACAATTCCTGTAAACTCAAGTGACTTGTGAACAGATAGTTGAGATGTGAAAATTCTAAAATTCATGAATGGTGAGAAGATTTTTCTCCTGAAATCAAGCTTACATAAACTTCATAATCAAGTTCAAAATATTAATCCATTAATTAGAACAATTTTAAACATTGAGTTCCATGAGTGTATAGTGTGATCTCGGCTTACAATCATTAAAAGATCCAATTGTCAATTTCATGATATCATTAGTAATTCGTGACAACCAAACCTGAAACCAACACTAGCATTTTAGATCATCTTTTTGTTCTATCAGTCTTTGATTTCCTTTATAAACAGTGGTGCTAAGGAGGGGAATCAAATTCGCACCTATAGGGAGCAAACCTATGGTGAAAACTTGTCGCCTAACTCTTTTCTCATGTCAACTATGGGGAATCGAATCTTCATCTATAGGGAGCAAACCTATGATGACGATTATGCGACTTATTCTTTCAATTCTTCTTTATAAACTGATGCTAAAAATTTTGTTTTTCAGGCTGGTTCCTTTCATGCTGGTTCCTTTCATGCTTAGTGATTACCAAGTTACCATTTAATATCGAACTGAAAACTTAATGTGTAAGTGAGATCTGATATGTGCAATCCTGGCTCAATCAATGTTTACAACTTCTAATCATGGATTAACAATTCAAACTTAAGTAAGAAATCTACCAGACAACTGAATCCAAGAGTCATAAATTACTCACATCTTGTAATTTCAAAATCACAACTATCCTTCAAAAATCACTTTGAATTCAACAGAAATTCCAAAAAATTTTAAAATTTTCACAATTTTGCTCTAACCGAGAAAATACTGATTAGGTAACCTAATCTCCCACCCCCAACCTAAAATCTACATTGTCCTCAATGTAAAAGAAATAAACATGCAATGCACATGAGACAACGAAAAGAAAAGAGGAGTGAGGGAAGGATAGTACCTGGATGGAGAATCAAGAAGCTTTCAAAAATATCAGTGTAAAAGCGAGTCAGCACAAGAGAGAAATCAGTAAAATAAAAGATCCTACCTATACCACTTTCGCAGGTGCTCTCGATTGCATTTAGCGTATGCAACAAACCTTTAAACCCCTAGGTTACTCCTAGTGGACGAGTTGTAGTCTCGTGAGGGTTTGTAGTAATGTTACCCACAAACATTAAACTAACTAACAGTGAAAAAGAAATAGAATGAAACGCTGGGTTGCCTCCCAGAAGCGCTAAGTTTAACGTCTTCAGCCAGACAAGAACGGACCATGAATTAACTAATCTTTATAACCAGGGTCCGCCATAGAAATTACCTCAACACCTTGATTAACCAATCCTAGACAAGTGATGTGAGTTCTCATGAGCTGTGCTATCTGCAATGAGGTAACTGACACTGTCGTCAAATAATTTAAGGACTTCTGCTCGAACAACTTCTTCTATGTTAGGATCATGCTTCCTTTGCATTTTACGTGACATTTCCGCAGCATATCCTTACATACAGTGGGGCACACTCCTTGTATTTCTGCTATCTTCCGTTCAATTGCTGCCTTATATGTTCGAAGAACATTAAGCAACCTGTTCTTCTTTGCCTTCTCATAGTTAGGAACTGTGTTGTCAGGCAGAGTCTCAAAGGGATGAAGGGGTTCCACTTTCGCTTTCCATTTTTCAGTCTCCAATATAGGAGTAGAGTCGAGCAGTGCATTGACTTCGTGAATGGGACTATCCATGCCATGTTGTGCTAAGCAGGTCTCAAGTGGATCTTCAAAAGAGTTGAGGAAGGAGTCTTGCACTAGACTATCGATCATGTCTGCTTCGAATATGTCTTCCAAATCTGCGGGTTGTTGTCCTGCATTAAAAACATTGAGTTTAATATTCATGTTACCAAATGACAACTTCATAACTCCATTCCTACAATTTATAATAGCATTAGATGTGGCTAAAAATGGACGACCCAAGATGACTGGGATCTGATATGAGGATTCTGCACAGGCTGAGTATCTATAACTATGAAATCCACTGGAAAATAAAACTTATCAACCTGGATTAACACATCTTCAATAACACCCCGGGGCACCTTAACAGATCTATCAGCTAACTGTAACGTTATTTTATTCGGTTTCAACTCACCAAGTCCTAGCTGCTCATAAACCGAATATGGTAACAAATTCACGCTCGCCCCTAAATCAAGTAATGCCTTCCCAATCTTATGATCTCCTATGACGCAAGAAATGGTGGGAGCTCCTGGATCCCTAAATTTAGGAGGGGTGTTATGTTGAATCATGGAGCTAAGTTGCTCTGCAAGGAAGACTTTCTTATGAACATTCTGCTTACGCTTTTGAGTGCATAAGTCTTTAAGAAACTTAGCGTACGCAGGGACTTGTTTGATAGCGTCAAGCAACGGGATGTTGACTTGCACCTTTTTAAACACATCCAGGATTTCATCAAAGTTGTTTCTTTTCTTCATTGGTGCCAGACGTTGAGGAAAGGGTGCTTTGGGTACATAGGGTGGCACGTCAGCGGCTCTTGGAGAGTCAGAGAGTTTTTGGATTTTGGATGCATTGGTGTGTCTCTCTGCTTCATCTTGATCTTCTGTTTTGGAATTTGATTCATCCCTAGGCATCTCTATTCTGTTGTCAATCTGTTTGCCTGACCTAAGGGTAATGATCGATTTGGCTTGCTCATGGTATTGCCCTTGATTGGAATTAGAGCCAATCTCATACTGTTCCTTTAGATTAGCCACAGGTTGGCCAGGGAACTTACCCTTCTCTCTCTCATTCAATGCGGTAGCTAGTTGACCCAATTGTACTTCCAGCTTAGCAATGGATTGCGCATTTGCATGTAAGCTTTGCTGGTTGGCTAGTAAGGTTTGTTGGGTGTCTTTTTGGAATTGGAGAGAGCTCTGCATAAAAAGACTGAGAGTGTCTTCAAGAGATGGTTTCCGTGATTGTGAAGGAACTTGTTGATACTGCAGAAACTGCTGAGGTTGTTGATTGCCAGCTTGATGGTAAGGTTGCAAAGAAGGATTTCCAGATGGTCCTCCTTGTTGCGGTCCTTTCGCCCATGAGAAATTTGGATGTCTAGCCCACCCTGGGTTGTATGTGTTCGAGTAAGGATCATTCCCAGGTTTCTGAAAGGTGTTCAAAGCATGAACTTGTTCAGAGAGGAATTCTGGAAATGCTGCACCAGATGGGCAAGATTGCGTAGGATGGGCAGGACTAGAACATATGGCACAAGCCTCGGCTTGAGTTGTTTGTGGAGGTCCATTATGCAACATCAGAGCATCAACCTTCTTTGTCAGGCCATCAATCTTGGCATAGAGATCAGGTGTGACTCCTATCTCATATATACCACCTTTCTTTTGTGGTTGAGGACTTCATTCACCTCTATCTGAATAGTCCCATTGCTGGGAGTTTTCACACAAGGTTTCAAAGAATTTCCATGCTTCGATATCGCTTTTGGTCATGAAGGACCCTCCACTAGTGGCGTCAACCATGCGATGATTTTGGGGTGTCAAACCGTATAAAAGTATTGCACTTGTTGCCACTTCTCAAACCCGTGGTGTGGACATTTAAGAAGCAAGTCCTTCAATCTTTCCCAACATTCATGAAAGTGCTCGCCCTCTTTTTGTGTGAAGTTAGTGATTTCTCTACGGAGGGCATTAGTTTTGTGAACAGGGAAGAACTTGTTTAAGAACTTCCTAGACAGTTGGTCCCATGTAGTGATAGACCCAACTTCTAGAGAATTCAACCATGCTTTTGCCTTATCCTTCAAAGAAAAAGGAAAAAGGCGTAAACGGATTGATTCATCTGAGAAGTTTTGGAACCGAAAGGTAGAGCAAATGTCTAGGAATTCTTTCACATGATGATATGGGTCCTCCTTGTTTAAACCGTAGAAAGAGGGCAACAATTGTATGACCCCAGGTTTAAGTTCAAAGTGTGCTGCCGTTGTGGCTGGCAACACTATGCATGAAGGTGCATTAAACTGGACAGGGGCTGAATAAACCCTAAGCGCTTTAACTTCATTCTCGTTCGCCATTTCAACTGGGATGTCTCTCAATCTTCTATGGAATGTTCTTTCTATTTCAAGATCACAAGACGCTAGTTCTATATCTAGAAATCTACGTCCTAGCATAAACTAAGTAACAACCTAAGAGAAAGAAAACTAGAACTAGAAACTATGATATTCTAAAACAAGTTAAAACTATATAAATAAGAATGGGAAGAAAGAATCCGGAAAAGGAGATGATTGATGTCAGAAGATTTAAGAAGCTCCTCGTTCACTTAGTAACTTTCTTCCTCAATTCCTAAAAATAGAAACAAAAACAAATCAAGTTTCCTAAAATAATGATAGAAAAATCCTAAGCAACGGTTAATTTCTAAAAAAGAAAGTTTCTAAAAATAAAAAGCTAAGTAAGTTTCTAAAAAGGAAAGAAATCGTAGAATAAGAAAGTTTCTAAAATTAAAAAGCTAAGTAAGTTTCTAAAAAGGAAAAAAAAAAAATTCTAAAACTAGAAAATAAAAAGTTACTTAAAAGAAGAATCCAAATCAAAAATTCAAAAAAAGAAATTCTAGAATTAGAAAATTCCTAAAAAGTAAAAACCTAATTCTAAAAATAAAAATTAGAAAAAAGTAAAGAATTTAGAAAGGGATTACCAAATTAGAAGTTTATTTCAGGACCCTACAAAACAGGAAATAGGTTAATTTCTAAAATAAAGAAAGGAACTCTAAGTTAGTAAAATCCTAAGCTATGAATTATGATAACAGAGAATCCTAAATTCAATTTGGAACGAAACAATCCCCGGCAACGGCGCCAAAAACTTGTTCACTCCCCAAGTATAGGGTTGTGATGTAGTAATAAACTCGGTAAGATCGAGGTCGAATCCCACGAGGACTGGTCGTCACAATTCAAATTCACGATTCTTCTTATCTAATTCAACTAATAATTGAACGAATTACTAACACAAATTTACGAAAACTAACTGAGAATAGGGAAGAAAATTCAATCAGAGAGAGCACTAGGACTTTCGAATCCACCCCCAATTATCCTAACATTTGTTTTGTCTGTTAATTCACCTTAATTTAGATTGATCTAACTTATCTAGAGAAAGCACAATCTGTGTCCTTAATCGGGCATACAGATTGTCTAATTCCTTCAAGCAATACCATGAATAACATATCCCATGTCCTTAGTCGGGCACATGAAATATGCGGTTCATTAAAGCACCCTGTCTTTTCCTCTATAGGAACCTGTTCATAATCAGACACAAGCACCTAAAATAAGCATCCAGACCACATCCATGCATAGACTCTGATCAAAGTTCATAGATGGAGAAGTATAGAATTTAAAACAATCAAGCACACTAGGGAAAGAAACAAATCAATCTAATTAAAGTAAAATCAACATAGAACAATGGATGTTCAAATTAGGGGTTTCATCTCAGCCCTAGCTGAGAGATTAGCAATTCATAAATTCAATTAGAAAGTAGGAAAAATAAAATTGATTAAACAAGAACATCCTTATCTCCTCTTTCTTCTCTTTCTTCTCTTTCTTCTCTCCCTTGCTCTGGATCTGGAATCCCTTGTTTCTGAAATTTCTGAATCCTTTCCCACGTCCAAGAACTCCTCTTTTATAGCTGCTGGAGGGCTAGAGTCAGTGACAGAGTTGTAGCAGGACATGGAGTGCAAATTTTCGCAGCCATGATCGGTGGGCCCCACCGAAGTATTTTCTGAAAAATCCACCCCGTCCATTGGATTCAGGACGAAATTTCAGTCAAGAATGGGTGGTTTTGAATGTCCATTGACACGGCCAAGAGAAGAAATCACAACAAAATCAGTTTTGAACGTCACAAGACCGCCTGTTTGTGGCCTCTGTATCACGCATGTGTGTACGCATGAGAGTGAAATATCAGCATGGGTTTGTAGAATTCGAGGCCATCTACAAGATGGTCGGTTCAGATTGGCCGTACGGGCCATGTGTGGGGCCCACTGCCGTTCGCAAAACGGACCAGCAGCGTCCGTTCGCTGACACTAAAGCAGAGACCGCGGCTCTCTTCCGCTGTGACACTAGTGGGGCCCATTCATTCTTTATTTTGGGAAATCCACTCCGTCCATTGGATGGAGGAGGAAAATTTGGTCAGGAATATGTAGTTTTCACCTTCTGTTGACGAGGTCCACATGATATTATACTCTGTCGTCCGTCCATTATTTAAACGGCCAGGATTCCATTATCTTTGTTTCTTCGAATATCGTCACCTAGGACTTAGTAACATGGGCCTTAGAGAGCCAATGGACGGTCCGGATTGTAGATATGGACAATAGGTGGGACCCACAACTCGAACGTCCGATCGGACAGCGTTAACGCTGTTTGAAAACGGAAGTTTCCGTTTATTTAAGGGATGTAGTCAGTCAAACCGACTTTGACCGCTTGATATTATCCAGTGCACATCGAATGCACTTGTGCATTGCACACTCTCAACTCCGGTAGAGTCTATGATGATGGATATGAGAGATCCGTTCCAACCATCTCTTCTCTCATATCTTTTAAACAATTGGGACTAAAATTGAGTAACATCCAGATTACAGGTGGGCCCCACTTAATGAATTAAGGGGCTGATCTGGCCGTTGGCTCACTTCCATAGTGATCCAATGAATGAAATTTAATATGTACGGTTAATTTATGGCCCTTATCACATGTATGCAGTTTCGATCCAATCAGATAGCTGGAACCATGTGATCTTGCATTCTGAACCCTTTTCGGGCCCCTTTAGCTTGCTTTCCTCAGATCCCAGGCGTGTAAATTCTTCATTATTGGTTCTCTGGAGTCCATCCCGTGCTCTGGTGGCTTTAGATCATCAAATCCATGCTTTTAATTCTCTTTTCAGTCCAATGCTCATTATTATGTCCTGCAATGAAAACACGGTTAAAACACTCCATTAAACATTATCATGTACGTATCATTAGGTAATTACTGGGGTCTGATATGCAATATTCGACCCTGATCACTTGCGGATCAGTTTTAAGCAACCAGACCGTCAGAATCAGACCAAATTACAGCCTTGGATCAGGAGAAATTTCATACACATTTACATGTACTCGGAATCTCCGATCGAGATCCGCTGACCGTTGAACTGAAACTGGTCCGCCACGCGTGATCTAGAAATTCCACTGAAACACAAAACTTAACTAAATGTAGATCTGGTGTCGGTGAGCTTAAGTTCAACCTTTGACTCAAGGAGGCCAGCTAGAAGTCCTTCGTTGAGCTGAAACCAGCTCACTTTGGTTATAACCTAAGTATACTTTGACCTGGAGTCTATTTCGGTTAGTTTTTAGGCTATATAAGGACCTTAAACCCTCTCTCATGGCAGCCATACGAATTTGAGAGAAACCCTAGAGAGAGAAGAGATAAAAGAGAGAGAAAGTGTGGGAGCAGTGGGAGAATCTCCCTGCCACTCTTCCCTGCCGCTATACGAGTTCCACCGCTCCGTTCTCATCGCTTTCCTAGCGATTCCGGCATCATTTCTACGTAAGAAACCCTAACCCTAGACTGATTTGAAGTTTGATAGTTGTAAGTTATGAAATAGCTAACCTATTTCGTTCTATAGGTTGCCAAACTGTCGTATACAAAGGCTTAGCAGTTCTATCGACTCCGTTACGATTCTACGACAAAAGGTGCAGAATTTAGGTGTATAGGTTATGGTTTTCAACGCTTTCAATTCCAGATAATGATAGATTCATGATCTGCATGCAATTGCACATATACAAAGTGCTGTCTGTTTTTCGTTTCGATTAAAGATGAAAAATATGGAATTCTACATACTCTAGGTATTTGTAGAAAGTACCGTATACGTACAAATTTTAGAAATGTGTTTGACCTGATTAATTGTTGTATGAATATATCATATGTGGATAAATTACTTGTTTGGCGAAAGGACTCGCCCTAATACATGTTTTGCTAATATACACTATGTATGTAGAAATAGTGTATTTTAGAAAATACCGTATACGTATACGTTTTGGAGATGTATTTGCCATGATTATTTGCTGTATGAATATATTATATATGGATAAAATACTTGCTTGGCAAAAGGATAGCCCTAATACATGTTTTGCTAACATACACCATGTATGTTGTAATAGTATATTCTAAGTGTTTGTGGAAATGACCGAATGAGTATAGAATTCTCATTCGTGCTCGCCATGACTAATTGTCATGGATATATGATTGTTGTATTGGCGATCCCCTTTGACGAAAGGATTTGCCCTAAATCACGCCACGACCAATATTCACTACTTATATTAAAATGTGTGGCCCAAGTGTTTGTGAAAATAACTGAATGAATATGGAACTTGGATTCCTGCTTGCCATGACTATCCATCGTGGGTGTACGCGTGTTATGATTGGGGCAACTCCCTAGTGAAAGGATTTGGCCTAATGCCTATGTGATCAACATATGTCATGTATGTTGATGTATGTATTTTTAAAGTGTTTGTTGAAATGTTTGAATGAGTAGTAGTTAGCAATTGTAATGTATAAGGGTGTTGAGATATGATTCTCAACCTCTTTTAACTGTGTATGATTTCCTTGGATAGTTGTGTGATTAGGAATTGAAAATGTACAAACTCATGCTTGTGTTGTGCTTCATAACATGCTCAACTGCTTTTATGATTTTATCTATGTAATGCATATGTTTAAATTCATATTTACGTTATATAATCCATCAT
Source organism: Magnolia officinalis (assembly GCA_021015155.1). NCBI lineage: Eukaryota > Viridiplantae > Streptophyta > Magnoliopsida > Magnoliales > Magnoliaceae > Magnolia > Magnolia officinalis. The sequence goes on along the minus strand of JAJHSJ010001749.1, from coordinate 50,130 downwards.
GGGTGATGGGGGAGTGGAGCAACGAATGCGTGCAACAGCCCTGGCAGCCCTAAACGGATAATACTAGACTTTGATTGTATGATTTGAATCTTGATCCATTACTGCTTTATCTATCTACAATTGATTGTGTTTGGGGCTAGGATTATAGTCCAGACAATCGGTACCAGAATTGAATTCGTGGCTGTGATTCATTTGCCACGTGAGATGTGTTCGACGAACCCGAGTCGTACTTCGGTTGGCGATAGTGGTTGGCCACGCGAAGTGCTTATGCACTTCATGTCGTTCAACTTGTTGTGCGCTCGAGCTAGCCGAGCTCGTCAAGTAACCTGATCTGTCTTATATATGTTCATCATGTTTGGACGCCTCTGCTTGAACCTAGGGTACCAAACTTACTAGTAAAATCCCTTTTAACCATGGTACCTCGATCCGCTAAGACTCATGAGCCGGGCATGGTGGTATGGGACACCGTGGTCGAGCTGTCGGCCTACGCTGGGGCCACGTGCCTCCCCGTAGTGACCAATGAGCAACCAAACTCGTGAGCCGATTATGGTGGTATGGGACACTATATTCGTGCTGTTGGCCTACATTGATAAGGTGATGGGGAAGTGGTGCAACGAATGCGAGCAACAGCCCTGACAGCCCTTTGTAGTGACCTCGAGCATACTCTGGAATCGTGGTGAGCCTTAAAGTTTTGCCGCGGTGTATGGAGTATGAACTAGGCCTGTTTCTGTATAGTGATGAATCGTTAAAGAGGTGATGGGGGAGTGGTGTAACTTTTGTGCGTAACAGCCCTGGCAGCCTTTGCAGTGACCTAGAAAACACACCATCGTCTGAGATTAACTAGGACTGACGACCCTAGAATGGATCATGTTTGGGAATGATACAAGGGAGGTACCTTAGTTTCCCAATCCTGCTGTTTGAAATGGACTAATAATAACTCGGTAATCATGTTCATCATGCATTGCATATGCCTGGAAGATGTGGAGCACTGAGGGATGAAAGCATGCCGCGAACGTGAGATGGTGTCGCACGAGGGAGGGTGTGGTGAGGGCATACATCATGACTGCATTCATACTTGCATTAATAAGAGTAGTTAGGAGTGTTTGATTTTACTGCTTTATCATTACTGCTTGACTGAATTGATAACATGTTAACCCATGCTTTATTATTCCACTGAGTTGATCACTCACTCCCACGTTACGGGACGATGTTTTTAAACACTAACCAGACCCTGTTGTAGCTGCAGGTGTTGGCGATGCTTGTGAGGCGGAGCCAGACCTCTGCGACAATGAGGACACTTTCTTGCATATGTTATTTTCTGGCGACTTCATGTGAGTCGTGCCTTGATCGACGGGGTTACAGGGATGTTGACTAGATGACACTACACATTTGGTATAATTTGAACTGTACTTATAATTCATTAACCTGGTAACATTATCACACTCTGGAGACTCACTACTATTTTTATATATTTTATATATCTATCACAGTCTTTCGCTTGCAATTTAACTGTCTCTGGAGTATGATATGCTATTTTGGCTTAATCTCACTCATGTTCACTACATTAATGCAGACAACATTTAATCATCATTATCTATGTTGCATAAGTGATGTTCTGGAAACTCGGGTGTTGAGTTATGCTCGACCCCCAATTTTTCGGGATGTTACACGATTAACTGCGCCTCTGCCACACCTAACACGGTGCGCCTCTGACCGTGGCCCCACCGGGCACGGATTAGCTATTGACAGGTTAAGTAGCGAGCCTCTCTAAGTAATGAAGTGGCATTACCGAGTTATGTTATCCCCTCCCCACATTGATGTATGTTTTGTATCTATACCGTCCATTTATTATTTGGAGGGATCATTTTAGGGCATGAGACAAAGAATGAGTAAAATCCAAATCTCCAGTAGACCCACCACGGAAATCAGTGGAGAGAGTGACACCCACCGTTATAAACTTCAAAGGCCACGAAAGATTTTGATCAAGCTGATATTTGTGTTTTCCCTTCCTTCGTGCGTGTGTTAACTTATAAACAGGTTGGATCTCAACGGTAGGCCTCACTCGCTCCACTCTTTTATGGAGAAATTTAAGACTGTGGACCCCACCTTTTAACCGGCTGTTTTTATGAAAGAAGACAAACCTTGTTTTGCAACTTAGACCTCCACATGTGGAGACAGAATTTCTGGACGAAAATACCCCTCCTTTCACGAAAACGGATTGGGTACTCCCCTGCCACCACGCAATGGTGGATGTTCGGTGGTTTGTGAGCCCCACCATGATGTATGCTTTTCATCCATGCTGTCCATATATTTTTCCACATCATTTTATGGCATGAGACAAAAAATGAAGTATATGCAAAACTCAAGTGTACCACATTACAGGAAACAGTGTTGAATGAGCATCAACCATTAAAAACTTTTTGGGGGCCCACTGTGATGTTTGTGAGAAATCCTCCCCGTCTAAGTTCATTCATAGGGTCACAAAGACCTGGATGAAGAGGAAAAACAAATTTCATAATGATCTAAAACTTCTGTAACCCCTAAAAGGGTTTCAATGGTAGACGTTCAATTCCCCACTGTATTTTACAGTGTGGTCCACTTGATAGTTAGATCTATCTTATTTTTCGTCTCAAGCCTTAATATGAGCTCGCCAAATAGATGGACGGTTTGGATATAACACAGACATCATGATGGGACCCACAAAAGCAACACAACATATAAAAAAAAAGAACAAAAAAAAAAAAAAAACAATACAGACTGCATCGATATATCGACCATATGTCGATATATCGACAAAATCAAGCATCGATATATCGACATATTGTCGATATATCGACGTTACATGGAATTTTTTAATTTAGTCGCTGGACAAATGAGGACTTAATTCGATATTATCGACCATATGTCGATAAATCGACAAAATCAAGCATCGATATATCGACATATTGTCGATATATCAACGTTACATGAAATTTTTTGATTTAGTCGCTGGACAAATGATGACCTAATTTGATATATCGACGTTACATGGAATTTTTTTTGCCCCACCGATTTTCATGCTTGCCTCGCCGATTTTCTAGTTTCCCCCGCCGTTTTCTAGTTTGCCCCGCCGATTTTCTAGTTTGTCCCGCCGATTTTCTAGTTTGCCCCGCCCTTTTCTAGTTTGCCCAGCCGATTTTCTAGTTTGCCCCGCCAATTTTCTAGTTTGCCCCGCCGTTTTCTAGTTTGTCCCGCCGATTTTCTAGTTTGCCCCGCCGTTTTCTAGTTTGTCCCACCGATTTTCTAGTTTGCCCGACTGTTTTTCTAGTTTGCTCCGCCGTTTTCTAGTTTGCCTCGCCGATTTTCTAGGCTACGGATATAGCTACAGTTTTAATCCATAGCTATAGATTCATTTTATTATTATTGTTATTTTTTTATTTTTTTTGCTGTCGTAATCCCACCGCCTTTTGTGGGTCCCATCATAAGGTCGGTGTTACATCCAAACCGTCCATCGATTGGCAAGCTCATATTAAGCTTGAGACGTAAAATAAGACAGATCTAACTATCAAGTGGTGGGCCCTACAAAATTTTTAACGGTGAAAATCAGTTTTCTCGCTGCTCTTTATGGTGTGGTCCATTTGGTCTGGATATGATTTTTTTTTTTTGGATAATGCTCTGAAATGATCTCTAAATATAATAAATACATAGTTGTGGGGCCATGTAACTTTGATCTCTTTTGAGCCGTTCATACAACTCTTGGCCCGAGGAGCGTCAGCGCTCGTCTTTGGAAGGGAGGGGTATTTTCATCATCAAATTTGTTGTCCGTATGCGCAGGTCTAAATTGCAAAAGAAGGTTTGTCTTCTTTCATAAAAACAGCTGGATAAAAGGTGAGGTCCACAGTCCTAAATTTCTCCTCTTTTATGTGGTGGGGTTTACTCTAGGTTTGTATCTGCCGCGTTCTTTGTATCCTCCCTTAAAATGATCTCTACAAATGGATTGGACGGTGGGAATACAAAGCATACATCATGGTGGGGGCCACGTAACTTGGTGACGTCACTTACGTAGAAAGTCTCGCTACTCCTTTCGGTAGCTAATCCGCGTTCGGCACCAACTTGGATCACATCATTGAAAAGATTAGTAGGCAATTTGGCTAGTAAAGCTGCCAGGTGGCTAGTAGTCGGTGCTACGTGAGCCTCACCATCATCTCTGTGTTTTATCCACACAGGTCATCTATTTTTACACATCATTGTAAATATTATTCCATAAATGAGTAAGATCAAAATCTTAGGTGGACCACACCATGAGAAAACAGTATTAATTGAACGTCTACCATTAAAAACCTCCTAAGGCCTACTGTAATGTTTATTTGACATCCAACCTGTAGATTAGGTCATGCAGACCTGGATAAGGTATTAAAAAAATACAAAAATAAAAACCAATAATAAGTTTGATCCAAAACTTTTGTAGCCCCACAGGGTTGATTGATTGTTGTAGCCCCAGTCAATCAACACTGTGGCCCACTTGAGATTTTCATCTACCTCAATTTTAGGTTAATACCATAAAATTATATGAAAAAATGGATGGATAGCATAGATGAGACACATACATCATGTTGGGTCCACATATCACGGACCACTAGGGAGTAGCAAATCCGTTTCTGAAAGAATAATGATTGCCCCACCGTTAAAAACTTCCTAGGGTCTTTGGCTATAAACTTCACCCATGCCCATATGGCTTTATGGACTGGTTAAAGTGTAATTAACCATCACGGTGGGTCCTAGGAAGGTTTCAATGATGGTTATTATTGTCATCGATGCTTCCTATGGTGTAGTCCACTTAAGCCTTGCATCTGTCTAATTTTAAGTCTGCAAAAAATGATAGGGCAAAATGAATATAAGGTGGATATAAAACCCATGAATCATAATTGCCTATATGCAAGTTCTGTGGGACGCGCCTTCCATGGATCCTTCACCACAGGGCCTACTGTAATGTAGGTGACTTACATTCAAGCCATTCATTTGTTTGAGAACTCATTTTAGAGTATGATGCAATAAATGAAGCATAATCAAAGACCATAGTACAAGACTATTAAGGGGGTGTTTGACGCATGGAACTAGATGGTATTAAGTGGGATGTAATTGCTTCTTTTTTTTTTTGTTTTTGCAATAAATGCACTTGTATATGGATTGTCTCTCAATGCCATGGGAGTAGGGGTGTACACGAACCAAGCTAACTCGGTTAGCTCGCTCAACTCGACTCTAAAAAGCTCAATTTGACTCGGTTCGAAGCCAAGTTCGAGTCGAGACGAGCTGATTTTTTTAGCTCGAAAATGAGTTCGAGCCGAGTTCGAGCAGGCCCCAACTTGACTCGACTTGGATTGAATCCAGCTCAAATCGAACTCGGATCAAACCAGTTCAGTGACTCGGTTACTTTCCCATTAATGTTGTTCACCAAGTGTTTAATAAAATAACTCAACGAAGTGTGGCTGGTGGCAAGGAACGTATGTACATGAAACAAATATCTTTTTTTATTTAGTTTTTCTTAGTTTTTATGTTGCGTAAAAGGTGTTTGATAAAATACCTGTAAAACCATTGCTTCTGTTTCACATACAGAGAGATTTTGAAGGTGCAGTCCAGGTGTTTGTGGAAATGCCTCAATGACGAACTCGGTTCGATCTTGGCTCGAGCTCAGCCCGAGTTGTTGACCGAACTAAGCCGACCTGGCCGGTCAGGCTCGAGGACCGAGCCAAGCCGAGTTCGAGCTGAGGTCAGCTAGTGGCCGAGGCGAGTCGAACTGAGGTCAGCTAGTGGCCGAGCCGAGTCAAGATGAGGCCAGCTCAACTCGGTTCGACTTGATGTACACCCCTACATGGGAGTGAGCTATTCACTTTGGTGTTTGGATCATATATGATGTAGGGCTTAAATACATGCTTTGATTCATGTAGTGTTTGATTGTATATGGAAAATAACTACCAATCTCGAAAATCATGTTTGAAAACTACAGTGAGAAGTAAGGTGGTTGATGCCACCTTAATGTTTGTGAGTAATCCACCCCGTCCATCCTTTTTGTGAGAACATTTTAGGACATGTTAGCAAAAGTCAAGCAAATCCAAAACTCAAGCTAGTCATACGAGGTGGGGAAAGAATTTCCTACCGTTGAAACCTTTCTGTGTTCCACCTTGATGTTTATATATCATCCCAACCATTTATAAGTTCATACCTACTGGAATGAACTGACAACATAGAAAACTTTATCGTGATACAAAACTTTTGTGGTCATATGAATGTTTCAATGGTAGTCACTCAATCCCTACTATTTTCTCTTGTGTGGCCTACTTGAGTTTTAAATCTACCTCATTTTTTGTCACTTAGCTTAGAATGATCTTGTAAAACAGATGAACAGAATTGATTCCTCACAAATATCAATGTGGGCCCCACCTTCCTTACCTATGTAAGAACTTCCTAGCTCGTGCTTTTAAAAGGAAATCTCATGGATTTTACAAATTCTAGTTGAATGGGGGAAAGCTCTTCCTACTCCATGCACAGGATCCAATGTTTAAAACTTATAATGAACTAAACAGGATTGATTTTTCAAATGAAGGAATATAAAGTTGTGTTACACTTAATACTTTCTAATTCCATGCGCCAAACACCCCAATTTATCACGGGCCACAAAAGTTTTAGCTGATATATGTTGTCTTTTCATCTAGGTCCTTGTGACCTTATCAACACATTGGATGACAAATAAACATTCGGATAGCCTTCATTAGATTTTTAACGGTGGAGATTTATTTAATCACCACTGTTTCCTATGATACGGTCCCCAAAGTTTTGGATCTATTACATTTTTTATCTTTTTCTAAAATGAGCTGTTAAAACAGATGAATCATGTGTAAAGAACGCACATCACAGTGGGCCCCACAACCAGGGATCCACCAAACCGAGCCAGGTTTTTATTCAGCGGCTGGGTCCAGCTCCATTGCTCAGTGCTAGACCGACTCTGTTTGAACGCAGATAACGCGGATAGAGTGCCACGTGGCGTGCGTAAAAAACCAAAAAGAGTTCCGCGTATGGGCTTACCAACCATCGGATAAGAGATTCCTATGTAATTCGAATTTTGCTTTCTCATCACACAATAGTCGGCTTTCTACGAGTAGTACGTCAAATGCGCGAAATGCGTGCAGCCACCTGTCCAGCTTAAACTGTCGGGTCCCCCGTTGCGACGCCTTGGACTTGATTCAAAAAGGCGCAGATTTCCAGATATGCGACGGTAAGTTAGGTGGGCCACGTTTGTGAGAAATCCACCCCCATCCAGCCGTTTTTGACGGATCATATTACTTCGTGGGCGCAAAAACAACCATGCCGTGGAAATCTCTTTGGGTTGACCGTGATGTTTATGGGTTGATCCCAAAAATTAGAGGGATATAAATCCTAGGTGGACCACATCAAAGGAAAACAATAGTGATTGGATATCCACCATTAAAATCATTTTAATGCCCACTGTATTGTTTATTTGACATCCAATCTTTTGATTATGTCATACAGACTTAGATTAAGTGAAAAAACAAAGATTAACTTGATCCAAAACTTTTATGGCTCCAAAAAGTTTTTAATGGTTGACGCTCATTCAACACTGTTTCCTGTAATGTGGTTCACTTGAGATTAAGATATACCTCATTTTTGGTCTCATACCCCAAAATGATCCAACAAAATGGATTCACTGCATGGATGAAACACATATATCATAGTGGGGCCTGCAAAGCACCGACCATCCGCCATTGGATGGTGGCTGGGGAGTAGCCAATCCGTTTCCCTTCATCCAGCTATACCACACCAAATAAATCAGTGGGGACTGAACATATACCATTGAAAGCTTTCATGGGTTATAGAAGTTTTGTATCAATTTAATATTTGCTTTTCCCTTCATCCGAGTCTTTGTAACCTTACGAATGGTTTGGATGGAAAATAAGCATCAAGGTAGGCACTAGGAATGTTTCAACTGTGAGAATCTTTGTCCCATTCATTTCCGTGGTGTGGTCCACTTAAGCTATTGATCTGCTTTTTTTTCCATGCCCTAAAATGATATTTTAAAATAAATAGACGGTGTGGATAGAATACATACATCATGGTAGGGCCTACAAAACCTGATGATGTGGCGTGGTACACCATCAAATCCGCCGCCATTTCCGTGTCCCTCGCTCTTGAGACATGGCTCTGGCTTTTTATTCCTGGGTTTCGATAAAGCATACGAACGTTTTTAGTGGAAAGCAAACACAATCCCTCGTACTTAATGACATGAAATGTCTGTGTAACATCGGACCATTTATTAGCCGGGTCTAGCTATAAATGTCTTGTCTAAATATTCATGATAGTTTACTAATTAGATTAGCCATCCAATCAAACAATGCCCCGTTAGGGACCACAATGATCTGGTGGTTATCTGAATCCACTGAATCAACGCATTTCCAGCCGTCTATCTATCTAAATATTAGAAATGAATAGGGGAGCGGTTTGGGTGAATACCGGATCCAGTGGGGACACTGTGATATATGTGCCTTAAATCCACACCATCCATCCATTTTGAAACCTCATTTTAAGTATGATTTCAAAAATGAAGCAGATCTAAATCTTAGGTGGACCATACCACAGGATTGAATCCCCGCCATTAAAAACTTCATGGGGCCATCGGAATGTTTACTTACCATCAAACCCGTTGATAAGTTCACAAAAACCTGGATTAAGGGACCAAGCAAAAATCAGCTTAATCCAAAAATTTTGTAGTCCATCATTGTGGATATAATAAATTGATGAACGGTATGGATATAATAAATACATCATTGTGGGGCTCATGTGACATTGATCTAATTTGAACCGTTCGTACAACTCTCGAGCAGCGTCGGCGCTCGTCTTCGCACTAAACGTATCTACACCAGCTATATAGCTGGTACACCAGCAAATCCGCTTGCGAAATGGCGGCCGATTTGGTGGTGTACCACGCCACCTCATCAGGTTTTGTAGGCCACAATGATGTATTTATTATATCCACACCGTCTATCTATTTTAAAATATCATTTTAGGGCATGAAAAAAAAAATTAGGCATTTCAATAGATCAAGTGGACCACACCATGGAAATGAATGGGACAAGGATTTCTACCGTTGAAACATTCCTAGGGCCTACCGTGATGTTTATTTTCCATCCAAACCTTTCATAAGGTTACAAAGACCTGGATGGGGGGAAATACAAATATTAGATTGACCCAAAACTTCTATGACCCATGAAAGCTTTCAATGGTATACGTTCAATCCCCACTGATTTATTTGGTGTGGTCCACTTGAGCCTTGGATCTGTCTCATTTTTGGTTGGATACTAGAACGATCTTTAAAATTGAACGGTTGGTTTGGATGAAGTACACGCGTCTTGGTAGGGCCCAAAGAACTTGGGGACGCAAACTCCCCATCGTCATGGTGCAAGGGACGTACTGGTATTTTTGACTGCATATGACGGTGTCATGAAATAATAATGCATGTGGTAAATATCAACTCAAAATGGGGCGGATTAGGTGTTACCCGGTAAGGCCGACACCACAGGAAACAGTGATGATTGAGTGCCTCACCGTTAAAAATTCTCAAGGGCCCATCGTAAGGTTTGTGTAATTTTATTAGTAATCCAACCGGTTGATAATGTCAAGAACTGAAGATACAAAGATCAGATTGATCCAAAATTTTAGTTGCTCACACAAAAGTTTTTAATGGTTAACTCACCAGATTTGAGTTAAATGGCAGGTGGTTCGAGCCGTCGATTTCAAGGCGAGTGACTCATGTCACGCGTCAACTCAAATATATAAGTTTTTTATCTCTATTATTTTTTTTTAATTCCTGATTTTTAATAGTTTATTTAATTCAACCAAATATTCTAACATGCCTCACCCTTAAAAATTCTCAAGGGCCCATAGTAAGGTTTTTGTAATTTTATTTGTAATCTAACCAGTTAATAATGTCAAGAACTGAAAATACAAAGATCAAATTGATCCAAAATTTCAGTGGCCCACAAAAAGTTTTTAATGGCCATTAATCACCGTTTGTAATGGTACAGTCCATATGAGATTTAACCTTTTTAAGGTTTGAGATCGCGTTCTAAGATGAGATGAAAAACGGATGGACAACTTAAATATACAACAAATACATCAAAGTGGCCCCCACATTGTTACAATAACGACCCTAATCCTCTACTTACAAAATAAATTGGCTAAGTTCTATGAACAGCTTGCTTGTATCATTTTGTTGCTTACATCTGGTCAATTGTGTTTCACCTTCGAGTCCTCGAGTACTTGCAACTTGTGGGAGAAAGGGAAAACACAGGGGCGATCACTGGTGACCCTCTGATGCCTACATCAGGCAAGTAGGCTCTCATTTAGCATAGTAGGATCGGGTAAATTATGCATATTTTTTTTCTTGGGTAGGTGATGTATTTATACGTTAGTTCAACAACTTGCGTATCTAAGTAGACATGTGAGATATGCTAGAGAGGTCCTGCGTTGGAGTTTGAATCTGTTCTCGAATATTTCTACGATTTTGCCTTGGTTGGCGTGATCTACGGTTAAGATCCCGCTGGGCAGTCCTACCTATATGTGGTGTGAGATTATCTCAGATTATTCTATTTCGAGCTCAAGGTCGGCACCCAAAGTTAAGGTCGAGTTTGAGGTTAGGGTCAACGTGGAGGTCGAGATCGGTTCCCGAGGTCGAGGTTGATATCCAAGAGGTCTAGGTCGATAAATTTGTTGATGAGTTATCAGGCCTTCTTGTTTGATTCATCTCCTCTGGCCCTTCGGTAGTCCAAAGAGTGCCATGTGTCTCATACATCAGGTTAACTCAAGTTTACCAATAATAGTGGCTCCCTACTTCCTAGTCTCATGTCCATGAGCTTGAGAAGTAAGTTAATTTGAATTAATGTACAAGCGAGAGATTTTACATATATGGAAGGTCGGCTCATCGCATGGGTATCCTTTGGTTTTGTCGCCTAGTGATGAATGCGAGAATTGGAATGGGACGGTGCATGCCATTGCAATCAAAGAGGATATTATGACAGTGATTTGTACGAAGAGATGCACGTAAAGTGGTGATGCTTTGTCTTCGGACGACTTGTAAGCAAACACCTATCCTTGTCTTGGTAATGAGGACTGACAGTGAACCCCGAGCTGCCACGTGGAGAAGATCGTGCGCCGAGACATCTCTTCACATTCCAACATTCAATGATGGCATTAAATGTCATCCCCTTTGGATCTCTATAAATAAGGGTATAGCCTTATTCTTTTGCTTCATTGTTTCTACAGAGTCCGAGCTGTATCGACTACTCTCTTTCCTTTTTTTTTTTTCTTATTCCAGGTCTAATCACTTAGACGTTTTCTGATAAAAAATTTCATTGTACCTTTCATTCTTCATTGTTGTTCTTCTTATTTTCTTTTCTCGGCCATGTCGTCGGAGGGCTCTCAGAGAGTCTCTGTGTCAAGAGCTTTCCAAGGGGATTCTGTCCAGGAAAGTGTGGATTCCCGGCTAAATGCGTCGTCGAGTGAACCATCTCCAGCGATGGTAGCTTGGGAGGAGGAGGTTATACTGCCCCAAGCAGAGGCAACCTCTTCATCTTCTCAGGGACTGGTCTTGTCACTCGGGTCCTTTGGCTCAAGGCTCCGGTAGGAGGATCTGGTTTCCCACCAGTCGGAGTTTCAAATTCTTAACTCGATGGGGGTGCGACTCCTCGAGGTTGGTGAACTTCTTAGTCATCCTCCCAAGGGGGATCTTGGCCTTTATATTATTTTCTTCACTTGCGGTCTACGACTGCCTCTTCAGTCTCTTGTGAGAGAGGTGGTATATCGCCTTAAGCTTGCCCTCGGTCAGCTTAACCCTAACATGTGGCAAGCCATTTTCAAAAGTTATGTTTTGTGGCATCAGGTCGGGCATGCCAAGCTGACCGCGGACGAGCTCTTGCATGTGTGTACGGGGCCACAAGCAGCTGAGGTCATCGAGGCTATTATTATTTTTCACCATGGCCGAGAAAAGGCCAGGCCCTTATCACCCAAATCCCTTCCTCTAACAAGGGCAGGAAGGACAAGTAGTTTTTCGCTTTGGGAGAGTGAAAGGTCCTAGCGGTGGAACTAGGTAGACTACGTGATTGGGTTCCTACCAAGTTCGCTTTCTCAGTCGAAACTTCTGAGATGTAGCTTCTGGTCATTTAATTTGTTAATTGTGTTAACTTTTCTTGCTTACCCTGGTCGTATCTTCTCGCGGCTTTGCCCCAAAAGTCAGCCGGAATTGACCCAACTGCAACTCCGTCCGGTCAGGCTTGCGTGGGAGTAAAGCTTGGTCGAGAGGAACTGGAGGAGGCTTATCATTCCAACCCTCTTGAAGCAGGTTGGTTTGTCGGTTGATACTGAGCTCAGGTAGGAATTCAACTGGCAATGTCCTGGCAATATCATCGTCAGTTGCTGCGGACAATTTTACTAGGGTGTCGGCCTTGGAGTTTTTTGCATTGGGGACTAGAGTTACTTTGCATTTGTTAAATTTGCTGATGAACTTTTTTTTACTTTTCATAGATATGCGATCATCTTTTCCCCCTAACCCGGTACTCCGTGACGACCTGATTGATGATAAGCTGGGAATCATTGTGAATATTCAGGGCTCGGGCCCCTATTGCTTTAGCCAACCTGAGCCCGACAAAGAGTGTCTCGTACTCTGCTTCATTGTTAGAGATTGGGAATCCGAATCTCAGAGTGTATTGGACGCATGTTTGGTCAGGTGCAATGAGGATCAGACTTTCCCCACTGCCTTTTGAGTTCGATGATTCGTCAACATAGAAAATCCATTCTCGAGATTTTCTTAGATCTCGTTCTCGGCCTTTAGTGAGGATACAGGGTAGGTAAATTTGGTGATGAAGTCGGTTACGACTTGCCCTTTGATCGTGACTCGGGATTAGTATATGACATTGAACTCACTGAAATCAATTGCCCACTTTTGTCATCCTCCTTGACGCCTTAGGTTTTTAGAGCACTTGATGGAGTGGTTGATCAGTTGAGATGATGATGGTATGGGCCTGAAAGTACTAACGAAGACGTCACGATGATATAATTAAAGCTAGCACCAACTTCTCTATGTCAGGGTACCGTGTCTCGGCCTAAACCAAGACTTTGCTGACATAGTATACAAGGAGTTATTTATTTCCGACCTCTCATACTAAGACCGAGATTGTAACGCCCTGAAAATCGGGGGTTGAGCAGAAGTTGAACTCCCGAGTTCCAACGCATCACCTATGCAACATGGATAATGATGATTAAATGTTGTCCATGTTAGTGCACTAAACATGAGTGGGATTATACCAAATCAGCATATCATACCCTAGAGACAGTTAAATTACGCAAGCGGAAGACCATGATAGGTATGTATAAAACATATAACTAGTAGTGCGTCTCCACAGTATAATCATGTTCCAGGTAAACACTTACATGTATCGTTTCAAAATACAAAATATTAAAATGTGTAGGTCCGTCTACATCATGAAATCCCTATAGCTCCGACGATCAGAATGTGGCCTACATGAACCTGCCAGAGTACTGCATATACGAGAACTCCTCGTAGTCATAAAAATCAGGCTCCGCTTCATAAGTTGCGCCATCATCTGCAACTAAGACAGAGTCTGGTTAGTGTTTTAAAACACCATTCCAGAGTGGGAGTGAGTGATCAACTCAGTGGAACTATAAGACAAAGGTTAACATGTTATCAATTCAGTCAAGTAGTAATGATAAAGCAGTATAGCAATCATGTCCTAGATTACTCTTGTTAGTGCAAGAATGGTATGCGATAATGATGGATGCCCTCTCTTACACTCCCTCAGCGACTTCATCTCACGTTCGCGCATGGCATCCTCCCGAAACGTGTGCTTCCTTGCCAAAGCACATGCAATGTGGTGCATGATCGTGATTAGTCAAGTTCTTAATTAGGCATATTCATACAGCAGAATTGGAAAGCTAAGGTACCTCCCCTCATATCATTTACCCAAATATTGATCCATCTAGGATCGTCAATCCTAGTTAATCACATATAAAGAACAGTTACAGGTAGCTACGGAGCGGCTCGTCACCTCAACGCAGGCCTGGTTTATACTCGAGGTCACTATGGAAAAGTTCGTCGCTTTAACGTAGTCTTAGAGTATACTCGAGGTCACTACGGGCTCATCACCTGATCGTAGGCCAACAACTCGAATACAGTGTCCCATACCACTGTATTCAACTCACGAGTCTGGGTTGCTCTTTGGACACTACGGGGAGGCTCGTCGCCTAAGCGTTGGCCGACAACTTGACCACGATGTCCCATACCACCATGCCCGGGTCATGAGTCTTAGCGGATCGAGGTACTAAGGTCAAACGGGCCTTTCGCTGGCAAGTTTAGTACCTTAGATTCAAGCAGTAGCGTCCATACATGGTGAACATACATTGAATCAATCAGGTTACTTGACAAGCTCGACTAGTACGAGCGTACGTTGACTTGATCGACATAGAGTACGTAAGCATTCCGCGTGGCCTAACCATTATCGATAAATAGCGTATGACTCGGATTCATCAGGCGTATCCGTTGTGGCTAAGCAGTACGACCACCGATCGTAAATCATTACCGACTGCCTAGACTACATCGTAGCCCCAATCACACTCCAACCAATAATATCTACATGTGATATTCCAAAACAGCATGTGACAACCAAATTTAAACATAAATCCCATTCGAGCATTTCAACAAACACATACTACACATGTCATCATACATAGGCATTCATCTGTAAATCAGATAGCAGTAAGATATGTTGCATAAAGGAAATTGTAACTATATATAAGGGAATTGAGAATTTTATCTCAACACCTTCAGTAAGTACATTATATCAAACATTTTCTCATTCAGGCATTTTATCAAATACTTAGACCACACATATTGCATATAGGTAATAAATTTGTTTAAAAAACATACTATAGCTAGTCCTTTCACAAGGAGTAGCCACGTATACAACGATCATGTATTAGCAGTCAATAATCATAGCAATCACAAATTATAATTCCATACTCATTCAAACATTTTTACAAACACTTAGACTACTCACTTCAACATACATGGCGTATGCTGGTCATAACATGTATTAGGGCAAGTCCTTTCACCAAGGAGTTGTCACATATACAACAATCATATATCCATGACGGATAATCATGGCAAGCACGAATCCAAATTCCATACCCATTCAAACATTTTTACAAACACTTAGAATACACACTTCAACATACATGTCGTATGTTGGTCATAACATGTATTAGGGAAAATCCTTTCACCAAGGAGTTGTCACATATACAATAATCATATATCCATGACGGATAATCATGGCAAGCACGAATCCAAATTCCATACCTATTCAAACATTTTTACAAACACTTAAACTACACATTTCAACATACATGACGTATGTTGGTCATAACATGTATTAGGGTAAATCCTTTCACTAAGGAGTTGTCACATATACAACAATCATATATCCACAACGGATAATCATGGCAAGCACAAATCTAAATTCCATACTCATTCAAATATTTCAACAAACACATTAATTACACTATATTCAACATAGTTCATATATATCTGTGAAGCGAGGGAAACATCGTATCTAGCATGAGAAATGACAACCAAGTCAGTTATAAATCATTAACCAATATTGACAGCCTTGAAAACCATAACCTAAACGTTTATAGTCCGCACCTTTCGCCGATAAACTCGTAACGGATTTAGTTTGAACACTCTCGCCTTGTAAATTAGACTTTGAATACCTAATCAATAAAACGGATTAGCTATTTTACCGATCTACGTATTTGGATTCCTAAAACAGGTTAGGGTTAGGGTTTTTTACCCAAGAACGGAATCAGAATCTCTGGTATAGCGACATGGAAGCGGTAGTTACGTATGTGGAGTAGTGAGATCGAATCTCAGGAATTATCTCACACTCGCTCCCTCACTTCTCCACTTTCTTCTTCACTTTCTCTCTCTTTTCTCTCTTAGGGTTTAGAATTCGTATGGAATGAGAGAGGGGTTGGTAAAGGCCCTTATATAGGCCCAGAACTGAAGGGAATGGCCCCAGGGTCATGGTATACTTAGGTTATAGCTAAAGAGTGGTTGTTTAGGTCCAACGGAGCACATTTGGAGGCCCCTTTTTTGCATACGATCTGAAAAAAGTTCCCTGACATTGGATCTAGGTCAGGTTAATTTTTCAGTCTGATCGGATTTACGGAACTACCGCAGAGGATCAGTTTCAGTTCAACGGTCATCGCCACTCGATCATGGCCATAAGTACACTGACCTGCGTATGAAATTTTTCCTGATCTGAGGGTGTATTTGAGTCAGATTCTGACGGTCTGAAACCTTAGAATTGGCCCACAAGCGAACGACCCAGTTTACTTAAAAATGAGTACATTTTCTAAAGATATTCGCGTTTCTCACACACTTCGCTTCGAGCTAAAGTTGTGTGTTTCTGGATACTATCTGGACTTAATTTCCGAGATGGTCGTCAAGCCCAATAAGGCGGTCATATTTGTATAGTCTCGCGGTAATCGAAGTTTCGACGTGCTGTACAGGTCTGATACGAAGTTTCAGTGTGCTCCTGAGAGCAACCGAGTTTTGAGATTGATTATAAGTTTCAGGGTAATGTAGCGTCAACAATTCTATACGTTTTGGGTCTTGCGGTTCGTATTTAAAGTGGTTCAAGCTAATTTCACAGATAATTTAGTTTAACACTTGATTAATTTTCGTCTAATTTTTAAAGGATTTGGTCATGAGTGTTTCTGCCTAAGGTGAAACTCGAATCTTTGTATGAATTTTTCCAAGACATTACAGAGATAACTATGGTTGTCAAGATGGACGACACAACAATGGTTCCCTTAGTTCATGTTTGAAGAATAGTGGGGGCGACCCTAGGTACTCCTTGAGATGTTGGAAGGCTCATTCACAAAATTGGGTTTGATTTTCTTTTTAGTTGCTTGAAGAACGACATGCATACATCCGTGGCTCTAGAGATGAATTTGTTGAGGGCTGCTATTTTACCCATGAGGCACCGGATCTCCTTCATAGTCCTTGGGGGGTTCATATCCAAAAGTGTTCGATTCTTGTTGAGATTCGCTTCTATTCCTCTTTGATTGACTAGGAAGCGAATGAACCTTCCCGAGCTGATATCAAAGGCACACTTATTCAAGTTTAATTTCATGGGTGATGTATTTATATGTTAGTCCAATAGCTTGCTTATCTAAGTAGATCTATGAGAAACACTGGAAGGGTCCCGTACCGGAATTTGAATATGTTCTCGAATATTTTTCTAATTATGCCACAATTAGCATGATTTTTGGTTAAGATCTCGCTGGACGATCGCCCGTAGATGTGGCACGAGATTCTCTCGAATCCTTCTGTTCCGAACTCAAAGTCGACAACCAAAGTAGAAGTCGAGTTTGAAATCGAGATCGAGATCAGTGCTAGAGGTCAAGGTCGATGTCCAAGAGGTCCGAGTAGGTGAATTTGTCGATGAGTTATTATAACTTTTTGATCGAATCATAGGGTTTGATTGGAACGCGAGATGAGTTGGGTTGAAAGTCTTAGTCTACGCCTTCTTTTTATAATACTTATCTACAGAGGAAGCGGATTGGCCGGTGTGCCCCACACCACCGGCCAGGCGGGGGTGAGTACCTGTCCTGCGAAAGATGACAGCGACGCTCCTCGACCTCGATTGGTATGAACGGTTAAAAGTAGATCAAAGTTACATACCCTGCAATCATGCATTTATTATATCCACACCGTTCATCCATTTGGTGAGATCATTTTAGATCATGACCTAAAAAAGATCATATCCAAAGATCAACTCGACCACACCACATATATCAGTGGGGATAATAATTATCACCATTAAAACATCTGTAGGGCCCACCATAACATTTATTTTCCATCAAATCTGTTCATAAGGTCACATAGACCTGGATGTGGTCCACTTGATCTTTAGATCTCTATTATTTTTAGACTCAAAACTTAGACGAGGTCGTCAAATGTACGGACAGGTTGGATATAAAACATACCTCATAATGGGACCCACATAACTTGGTGACGTCAACACACCGGCTACCAACCCATCTATATAGCTGGTGGATAGCAAGTTCCGTAAGTCTGATCATGAGGTTTGTGTTATATCCAAACTGTCCATCCATTTAGCGAGCTCTTCTTAAGTCTTGAGACTAAAAATAAGACAGATATAACTATCAAGTGGACCACATTGAAAAAAGCAGTGGGGGATTGAACGTCTGCCATTGAAACCTTTTTCGAGGTCACGGAAGTTTTGAATCAATATGAAATTTGTGTCCAGATGATCTTTGGATATGATTCAGTTTTTGAGCAATGCTCTAAAATGATCTTTAAAAATAGATGAACGGTGTAGATATAATAAATACATCACTATGCGCCATGTAACTTTGATCTCCTTTGAACCGTTCGTACCTACAGCAGCACACACCAGCCACTACGCTTCCTACGCGGCACGGAATTGGATTCCGCTGCTGTAGGGCAGAGCAGAGTGCAAAAGAAAAGAGAGGGAAGAAAAAGATTCGGATATCCAACAAAAGATTCAGATTCCAATTATCCAACCCTGTTTTTATTACCAGCAGTAAAATTGACTGAATTCTTCTGGTTGTGGAAGCGTCGTGCAAGAAATTCCACGAGAAAATGAAGAAACTTCGAAAGCCGGAAAAAAGCTCACCAATCTGTCTATAAATTCCGCACTCCTGCATATCCAACATGATCCATTTCAAACGCCGCAGTCTACTCTATAAATCAAACCTTGTATCATTCTTTCCTCATTCTTCATCCAATCTGTCTCCTCTTAGAAGCTGATTGATGAACCAATTTTCCCCTCATGAGGTAAATTCTAATCCATTCGTTTTTTGTACTTGTTCTTCATATTTCATCACAAATCAATAATTTGGGTTTTGATTTTTGCAGAAAGGGGGCTCTCATCAAGATATCGAAAATGGCGGTGTCGATGTTCCAGGGCCGTCAGAGAGTCTGAACATTGCACCACCGTCGTTAGAATTGATGATTACGATCATCAGTATAGTATGGATGATCGTGGCGTTCCTCTTGAATCTCAACTATCCAATCAGTGATGGCAACAAAGTCCTGAACGCTTTATACCTTCAGCATAAGATGTCCTTCTACTCTATTGTCATGATCAGCATGGCAGCCTTCTACTCCACGTCCGTGTGGATGATGATGATAGTGGGAAGATGCCGGCCCCCCATAGCCAGAAGTCTCATCCTTGTTATCTTGGTTCTTGGAGTGCTAGCCTCGACAGTGTTACTCTATGCCCTGCTACCAGAGAAGTCCAGTTGGATCGTATGGTTCTTATTTGCACTGACCATCTGGGTCATGTTGGATATGCAAGAGTGTGAGTGGGCCACCCAATTCAAGGGCAAGATTTGCAAGCCGGTTGAGGAAGGGCATAAGCGGGCCACCCGATGGACCATAGACAAGATTCACACCCTTTATGGTTATTGTTTATGTTGTCTACCTATTCGCAGTCCCAGTGTGAGTTTATGCAGTTCCTATCTGTTGAATTAGTGGAATTTCTTTCCCAGACTTTAACTGTGTCTAGATTGCTAACTTATGATGGTTGCTTTTGTAGCGTATAACAAGCCAGACAGTGGTTGTCATCCTCATCATCATATTCATATGAGATTTCTATGCTGATGGATCGTTTATACAGGTATGATCTAACCCATGCAGTTTTAGATTTGTTGAGAAATCTAATATGATCATGGATGGGAGGTACTGGATAGATGGGTTTTGTTTCTAAAATGCAGAGAGATGTTTTACTCAATTGCAATCTCCCTGCAAAAAAAAAAAAAAAAAAAAACCCAAAGGAGTAGGTGACCTTGTTAATCATAAGTTCAAGAGTAAGAGAAAAGGTAAAGGGAATTTTAAGAGGCTTTATGGGAAGATAGGGCACTTTAAGCATTAGTGAGAAGCATAACCATAGCATAAAGTAGAGATAGTGGAGGGATGGATTAAGGTTGATATCATGCCCCAAAATCCGACACCCAGGTTGGCCAGACCCTAATCCTGCATCCCAGGACATGACTTGAATATAATATAAACATAAATTGCAATTCATTATACAACATCATTCCACACAACATACACTTCCTTAATACAAACATTAAAATATCTAATCACAACCATCTAAAAAGTCAATCGTTCTTCCCACTATAACTCTTCTTATAATGAATTTGAACTTGAAAAGGGTAACTAGACTAGATAGACAAAAATAAAAGGCTAGAACTCTGTTCCATTTGCTCCCCCGACTTGATCTTGATCCTGAAACTGAATTCCCAAAAGGGTGAGCTTATACACGCCTAGTGAAAAAAATTCTTACAAGTTAAAAAAAAAAAAAAAAAAAAAAATCTTTCAAATCTAGTATGAGTTCAAAAAATAACATGTTCTAAATATGGCAGATTTTCAAATACAGTAAGTTTCCAAATATGGTAGGCTCACAAATATAGCTTTTATTTATTTATTTATAGAAACTAGCACTTAAACAAAAACGAACAATACAATATGGTTAGAATCATGAATGATCACAAGAAAGAGCTAGAATTCGAAGCTAATAGAAATCATGGTATCAAATCAAATAGTGCATGAATGCAGTATACAAGAATTGTGCCATCATTAACAAGTACGGATCATCAAAACACCAGGGCCTTTTTATCATTAGCAGATCAAAACTCTCTTAACCGTGACCTTTTGCAGTTTCTATCATGCTCGATCATGTGAACTCATAGTGAGGGATGCAATCAGCTTGTTGAGGAAAAATCTACCTGCGTTCTTGTGTAAGTGACATACGATCACTACACCTGGGCCAAGGTAGGCCAAGAAGATCCAATTAGGGTTTAAGGCTGTTTCAACCTCAGGATCACAGAGCCCTCTTATTTTGCTTTATGGGATTTTCAACCTATGTATTGTTAGTGTTCCAAAAATCCATGATCAATCTTCAATATAAGAACTTTTTAAAAATGAGACTTCCCTAAAGTGGACTTTTCATTTAAAAAAAAAAAAAAAAAAACCTTGCCAAAAATAGAATTTCCATTATCAAAAGTTTCTAAATCTAAACCTTCCATGAATGTACTCTAAAGATAGAATTTTCAAAATATTTATTTTGTTAACTTATTTTTTCCAAAGCAAACCTTTCAAATTCACATACCATTCCATGATTATTTTCAAATCATGATAAAAATTAACTTCCATCAACATACATGCTTAACCAAGCAAGAATCCAAACCCTTTCAACACATAAATGAAACATGCATGGATTTCTAAATATTTCAGCAACAAAAGACTTAATAAAATCATTGTTGGACTTTAGAGAATTTGAAATAAAAATCTTTACAATTAGTATAGTTCATATCATAGTTATAAGATCACAACTATTGAACAATACATCATAGTTTTCAAGTCTGATCACTTGAAAAATGTGCATCACTATCCCTAACCTAATTGGGATTCAAAGTAATTTATTATTTAACCCTAGAATTCTAGAGAATTGGGGGAAAGAATCCTAGACTTCTTAGGTTTACAGGAAATTGTGCATAATCTCCATATTCGGGTGAATTCGGCGTAGCATCAGTATATTTATTGTCCAACGGATCTAGCACTCAAGGATTTTATAAAAATTTCTCTATTCCAACATGGATTCCAACATGATCGGGTAGGTTTAGTACATGCTCAGTGGTTAAAAGTGAACTAGTTTATGAATGAATATGTGACTTTATATGCATGAGTGGTGAGAATGAACATGTACACGCACATACATATATTTATATAATTACTAACTTTAAATTAATCTAAGTCATAAGTGGGTTTGTTTGGTATATAGATCAATGGTTAACAATAGACAGGTCTAACATACATATAAATGGTTACACCTAGCATATATTGATGGATGCATAGCTGATCATGTATATGCATCACTGTTTTAAATATCGACGATATTGGCCGATACATCCCACGATATATCTTGTGTCCCACCAGTGCGATACGAAACGCACAAATACTGCAATATATCCCACATGTTTGATCTAGTGAGCATTTTCAAATTTCGATGCTTTTTTTTTTTTTTTTTTCTATAAATCATGTTAAATTAGTGTCAGATTGTTACAAATTCATGATTTTTCATGTTCTGCATGAAAAATTATGGATTGGGATCTTTGATTTCGAGATTTGGAGGAGATGGGCCGAGTTGCGAAAAATTGAAAAAAAAATCTAAATTTCCCAATTTCTCGCAAATCGTTTGCAATCTTTGTGTTCAAACATCACATCAAACATGTCTATAACCTAATCTAGTGATTCTTCTTTTGCTTTTGAATGTATTGCTTGTGTTTCCACTTGTCTTCTTACAATTATAAATTATATGAATAGACATTGAATATACTTGCATCAATTTAGTTAGACAACGCATAAATTAGGATCCCATCAAAGAAAACCTATTATGTGTACTTGTTTTTTGTAATGTTTTGATTTATAAGTGTGTATTGATGTCTTTTTTAATAATCACCGAACTTTCATTGAAAAATTCAACCAATTTCTCAATGTTTCGCAATGTTTCCAACAACAACGATACATTACACGATACAACCGATATATCTCATGCGATAACCGATACATATCCGTATCCCAAGAATGCAATACGCCACGCAATACCAATATTTCAAACACTGATATGCATTGATGAATGGATAGATCTATGCATGTATGCTTGGATGAATGCAAGTTCACGTTTATTCGTGTACATGAAAGCATACAAAAATCCCAGGTTATTACATTCTACCCCCTTCAAAAGAATTTTGTCCTCAAAATTCAAGCGTGCTTACCATGTGAACAAAAGATGATGCTTCTCTCTAATCAACGGTGTGTCTAAGTGTCTGCTCTATTTTGTGTGATGTGAGTTTGTGTGTGCACAAGCGTGTATGATTGCCTAAAAGAATCTGGTTTATTATAGTTGATGACCTAGTTTGATACTTTGGTTTATGGACCTAGTCATCGTTGTCCGTTTGTTTGAGAAATGGAAGTTTTAATCGTTTATATGGTTGGTTATGATTTATCCTAATATTACTACTACTCTATACTTACTAAGCCTTATATGTGTGATTCATTATGTGGATATGTTATAATTGGTTTTCTCCACTCTCCAAGGGAATTTTGAAATAGGGATCAGGTACTAAATACTATCCATAGACCCTGGAGAGATGCTGCGCACATGTGGCTCAGTTCCATTGATGACATCTAAAATATAACTCCATTGATGCCTCTGATGATGTCTAATGAGTGGAAAGCATGAGTCTGCACAATATGCTAACCTTCAACTAATTACACATCCATATCTTCATAGAGGATGGGTGTCTCTGCCTATGATCTAGATAGTGCTGATGAGAGCAATGATTCTGATTGTATCACTAGATGATACATGTTGAAATACAAGTGTGCTGAAATCCCATAATTGCAGGCATATATGGATGAATGATATGTTGATCTTACCCTGATTGTGAGCACTAGGGACTAGGGAGAGATGTTGATCACTTAATGTGATCACGGTTTGGTTCTTTCCTCTCGCTTTAGTTTCCGCATATAAATGTTCATTGACATGGACTAACAAACTGTTAAACTGTTATCTGGGCAGAAGATATGAAGGAAGGAGGAGGAAAGTGAAGCCAAGGTTGAGCGCATATCGGTCAGGAGTGAGGAGGGGTACAAGCTATGACTATAGTAAAGAGTAGTATTAATGGACAACTGGTTTAGGGTCATTGACCAATATTATGTTTTAATTTTTGAACCTTTCAATTCTACTGAGAACCGATAGATTGATAATTATTATGACTGGTTTTTATTATTATTGCTCCTGGTAATTGTTATTACAGTGCACTTTGCTTATATTATGTACATGTATGTGTGATTCACATAGTGGATATAAGGTGATTGATTTTTCTCCACTCTTTAAGAGATTCTCGCGTTATGGATTATATTCTGGATTCCATCCATAAAGCTCGAAGAGATACCACAAATCCATCATTCAATTCCATTGATGCCTTTACTTGTGTCATTTGATGATATATGTTGAATCACAAGTGTGTTGACATCCCACAACTGTATGTATATGTGAATGAATGACATATTGTTATTATGCTGATTGTAAGCACTGGGGAGAGATGTTGATCAGTTTATGTGATAAGGGTTCATTACTAGTGTGGTTGTTTTTCCTACCATGATTCGTTGGCTCTAGGGCTTTACTAAAATGAAACCAATTGAAAAGTGTTACTTGGGAATAAATGTTGAAGGGCAAGTCCTGCCTGCTGACAGAGGTACCCAAAATATACTGATGTACGCATGGAAATACAGATAATGGTATGTCTTAGCCAATGGGAGGAAAAACCACACACCGCAATAACCGTGATCTATGATGGAGGTTGTTCATGTTAAAACAACCTTATGTTTCCACACGAGTGGATGAAGTGCTTCTCGTGATGATATGATGTGACTATAGCATACCTATGTCTCTTGTAGGGTGATAATGGTCGATCAAGCATGTGACATGCTGGGTAGTTCCATGATGATCCAAGTGTGCTTATATGGCACAAGATCACTCCCTCGTGGATCATGGGGTTCTTGGTTGAACATGAGCTGTCGGGTGATCAAATCCTGATCATAAAGGATAAATAGGCAAGCATGTAAGACAATGATTGAACTAAGTATACGTAGCTGCGTTTCTTTGACAATGAAAGTTGCCTTCTGAGAGATTGTGTGAACTTTAATAGCATTAGTATGATTCCGTAATCTTCTTGGCTAAGGAGTTCTAGTTCGACAGGAATGCTTAATGGATTTGAGCACAGATTGGTTTTAGGGCAAGTGAGAGATTGTTGGAGTATATACCCTAAGAAACCTTGTGAGCCCTAATCCACTAGCCATGTGGGCGGGACATGCTATTATACCTTAGGTTGTAGTGTCACCTTGAACTTATGTACATATATGGGTTAGATGAGGAGTGAGTCCTTTGGTAGTCTTTGAGTGCTAGAGATTGGACACTACTGTCATTGACTGAGGAGAGTTGTGATCAATAGATTTTAGTACCTTATATAGACCATGATCGTCACAGATACATAGGACACACCTGTGGACATTCATTTATGAGACATACTGGTAATCTTATGTGAGGGAATTGACTTGGGTCAAGATGGACAATCTCCACTATCAAGTTGTCATCTTAGTGTTGTTGTGCCTTCGCCCTTAACCCACATAAGACTGTAAGTGTACTACATATATAAGATCCAAGTCAAGACCTTTAGAACCTACATTGGCTGAATTGTGTTCAAGTCACTGGTCTGGGGGCCGGGATACTTTTCTCAATTAGCTGAGATAAATCCTACTTAGAGCTTCTATGGCTAGAATAAATATAGCTCTAACTTGACGAGTCCTTCTTCGTGGAGACCTATGGATGGCTTGCAGAAACCGAAAATCTTATAATTGACCAAGGGGTCAAGAGCTTCATATATGCAATTGTAGAGGCTTATTGGCTGAAAGTCCAACAATTTATATATATATATATATATATATATATATATATATATATATATATATATATATATAAATCTTAGGAATCATGTAAATGAGAGAGATACCAAAGGCTCGTAGATTCTCTCTCCCCTTCCATGTACTTGCATGCTATATTAAGAATATCTTCCCCCACAATTTTCTAGAAGAACGTGAAAAAACTGCTCAAGTAGCCATCTAGTCTTGACACACTATCTTGAGGAGTAGAAAATGTTGCTGCCTTCACTTATTCCATATCCAAAGCGTGCAAAAGGTCCGCTTTATATTGGTCTGGAACTAAGCTTGGGATGCTGCTAAGGATGTCATTTGTTGGACCAACACCTTCTGATGTATAAAGGAGATGTAGAACCTGGCTACTTTTGTCTCTGTCTCTGACTGAGATTCCAAAATAACTCCCAATTCTGTCTTTATCCTGTTTACAAATAATCGACGTCGTTTCTCCATGACGGAGTCGTGAAAGAATCTTCTCCATGACAGAGTCATGAAAGAATCTATTGTTGCATTCTCCTTCCGGCAGCCACTGGCTTCTTAACTTTTGCTTTCAGAAGATTTCTTCCTGAAGGAGAGTCGTAACCAGCTTGGATTTTGCATCCTCAAGGGTTGCACTATGTTCCTTTGATATGGACAACGTGAGATCATGTTCAGCCTTCAAAGTTGCATCATTTGCGACTCCGACGCTTCGGAAAATGTCCCCAAACCCTTGTTTCATTCCCTCAGCTTAGATTCCAACTTCTTCATTTTTTAGAAAGACTTTGACAATCAGTGATGCAAACAACTCCGTCTCCCATATTTCCTTCACCACCTCTTTAAATCTGATTTGGTTTGTCCACATTATCTGAAATCTAAATGGCTTCGTGGAGTTGCCCGCTAGTTCCTTCACAGGCACCAGAATAGGAGAGCGAGTGGATAAGATATAAGAGAGGTGAGAGACTTTGAAGGTAGAGATTCCCTTACCCACTCCATGTTAACTAGTACCCTATCAAGTCTTATTCATGCTCTCCTATGACCTTGTTTGTTATTACACCAAGTAAACCTTGAGCCTTCAAAGCCCGCATCTACTATATGCCAACCTCATCTATAACTTGTTTGAATTCTTCCATAGCTCTAACTTTTGCAGTGTTGCCCCAAACATCTCTTTAGCATCCAATTGACATTAAAATTACTACAAACTACTCATGGACCCGTGATCAAGCCTCCCAGCTTTGCATTTCTACTCTTGCACCTTGATTGTGGAACTTTGCTCAGAGGCTTCTATCAAATCCCAATTCCTATGCTACTTAAGGTAACTTAGAAATATTAAACATACGCTCTTGAAGCATAAGAATACAAGCCTTACGATTTCTCTAGTGTTTTTTTTAGGCATTCTATTTTTCCCATCTCATTTGTTCCTCTTTTCTTTTCCTTTCAGTTTTACATAACTCTACATGGTATTAGAGCGGGTTTCATTATGATTTACACCACTTTCTTTTCTTTTATGTCATAAATTCTTCCTTTTCTTTTCCTATTGGCTCTTCTAAGGTTTATTCTTTTTTGTTCTTTAGTGTGGTAAACCTTCGTAATGGTTTGCGTGTTAAGAGTGTGAATGGTATGTTCGTGATCATCGCTCTTGTGTTCGATTGAAACGTGTGAGTTGATTGTTCGTCAAGTGTGGTGTGTACAATGTGTGGACCTTGCAATTAGAGAGTTCTTAGATCTGGAAGAGTCAGCTTGCATCCGTGTAAGCATTTTGTTATTCTCTTTGATTTCTTATAATTGAAGTTAAGGGTGATCAAAGATTTGGGTTTCTAAATCCATATGATTTTCTAGAGGTTCAAATAACTTGCTATAAAACTTTAAATAATTTACCATAAAACTAAATGAAGCAAATTATCTTTAGTGGTCTAAATCTATCCAAGTGTTTTTTTTTTTCCCACCAAAGGCAAATTAAAATATTTGATTGTGGTGAAACCAAGTTGAAAGTGATAGCACATACAGTCAGTGGCTTTAGGAAAATGCTCAGATCATGACGTGGTTGTGGAACAGTATGGAAACATCTATTAGTGAAAATGTGATTTTTTCGGATATGACAAATGAGGTGTGATGTGTTACGAGAGATGTATTCATCTGATAAAAAAATATCTCATACATATCAGTTGCTGAAGAGATTTTTGCATTTTAACAAGGGGATAAGTATCTTGGTGAAATATTATTCAAAACTCAAAGTAATGCGGGAGGAGATGCATGTGTATCAACTACTTACTAATGATCCGGAGAAACAACATTGACAACGTGAGGATTTTCATGTTGCTAAATTCATGTTTGGCTTGAAACCAAAACATGAGCCAATGCATGTGCATATCTTGGGTGGCAAGGATGTTTCATCCCTAAAAGGAGTTTATGTTCACCTTCAATGTGTATAACTTGGCTTTATGGGTAGAGCAAGTGATAATTTTCATTTGACATTATTTGTTAGATGTGGAGATGAATGTGTATCAGCTACTTACTAATGATCTAGAGAAACAACGTTGACAACGTGAGGATTTTTGTGTGGCTAGATTCATATTTGGTTTGAAACCAAGACATTAGCCAGTGCGTGTGCATATCTTGGGTGGCAAGGATGTTCCATCCCTAAAAGGAGTTTATGTTCGCATTCAACGGGTATCACTTGGCTCCATGGGTAGAGCAAATGATAATTTTGATTTGACATTATTTGTTAGATGAGGTAGAGGTGGTGATTGTAGTGGCTAAGGTAATTAATCAAGGATGTGGCAAAGGTAATGAAGGTGGTCATAGTGATGCAACGACCTAAACAGTGCACTCACTGTGGGCATACAAATCACATTATTAATAAATGGGACATGGGAAGTTAGTTGGGCAAATGGGACATCTTATTTTGAAGAGAGTAGTGGGTCTCGTTCTGTTGGTTCTACTCCTACAATTCAATAGACAAGTACATGTGATGACATAGTCATGCTTACCAAAGATGAATACTTCAAGTTATTGAAGAATCAACCCATCTCTGTCGCTACTTTCACTTAACCACACTCATCAACTCAGGTATGACTTGTTTAGGGTTCTAGTCCTCTATGCCATGAATTATTGACTTTGGAGCTTCTGATCATATGACATGTAGTCTGGTGCCCATTCCTTTATTGATACATTATTGCCGAGTTCATTAGTCTCTTTGGGAGACGGTGCCTAGTCTTAAGTGTGTGAAATGGGTATTGTTCATCCAAATTCCTTTCTTTCATTGTCATCAATTCTCTATGTACTTAAATTTAATTTTAGCTTCATGTCTTTTAGTAAACTCATAAAATCACTTAACTGTTCTATGGTATTCTATCCTTCACATCGTATTTTCCAAGATCTAAAGACGATGAAGTTTATTGGTGGAGGACATGAACATCATGTGTTTTAGTATCTTGACTGTGAAGTCATTGGAGTAGTAGTGCAAAGCAACATTTGTCCTTACTAGTGATACTGTCGTCTCGGTCACCCATTTTTGATGATTCTCAAAAGTTCCATATCTTTATTATTGCATTATTGGCTATGTCAACTTTAGGATGTGAAGTGTTTGAATTAGGTTTAGCATCATCGAATCACTTTTCCACCACATGTGGAAAAGCATAGTCTAGTTTCATCTTCTTTGGTTCATTCAAATATTTGGGGAATTGATTGAGTTTTAGTGTGTGAGGGTATAAGTATTTTGTTACTTTTGTTGATGATTTTTCAAGAATGACTTGGCTTTATTTAATGAAAAGATAGATATGAATTGTTCTATATTTTAAAGATTTTTTGTATGGAAGTAGATAATCAATTTAACTCCAAAGTGTGTGTGTTTCGTTTAGATAATGCTAATGAGAATATATCCAATTCTTTTAGCTTGTATTTATTTGAAAATGGTTGCATCAAACATTATGTGCCTTCACAACAAAATGGTGTTGTAGAACGGAAAAACTGTCATTTGCTTGAGATGTCACGTGCCTTGAATCATATAAATGTCCAATTTTTTTTTAAAGTGATGCAGTTTTAATAGCGTGCTATTTGATCAATAGAATGCCCTCTATTATATTGTCAAGTTAGTCCCCTCATGCAATTTTGTTGTCGAAGTCATTGTTCTCTATGCCCCACAATGTTTTTACATGTGTATGCTTTGTTCAACAATTAGAGTTGGGCATGATAAATTAGACCTTAAAGCAACTAAATGTATTTTACTTGAGTATTCTACAATACAAAGGGTTTTATAGTTGTTACAGTCCTCATCTTCGAAGACAATTTATTTGTGCCCATGTTGCATCCTTTGAGCCCACTCAATTCTTCTCAAATAAAGGTAAATCTCCTGACTTGGAAGCTTCACCATCTCATCCCCTAGTGCCCACGCCTATTCTTGTTGAAGAAAACACTATCTAGTTGCCCATGTCCACTGGTTCGTCTATTCTTTATTGTGGCGAGAAAGAAGTTCGATGAGAAGAAGAAGAGAAGTTAATCATCTATTGAGTACATTAGCATTTTCAATCCCAGGAAATCACATGGGACTGGGAGGAAAAGGACGCGAGAGTCAAAAGTCATTGGAGCAAATGAGGCTAGAAGATTAACATTTTGATCCCCATCCAGTGAAGCTGTGGCATTTCGTGTTCGTAAGGCTTCCTTCAGACCTTTGGCAAGGAGAAGCAAACCCCAACCTTTACTCCAGAGGTAAATCCCCAAGGTACGTCTCGCGTGTCCCTTCCCACAATCTGCTGGGTACCTCTCTTTGGCAGAGTTTTTCACACGCATAGTCCTTCTCAGTAGGCTTTCTAGAGAGAGTTCTAGGGTTATTAGCAATCAGTACCCTGATTTCCCTTCCCATTCTTCTATACCCAATTCCCCCGTCTCTCCTTCCCATAGTTGTGTCATTGTTTCTTCCTGTCTCGTAGGGGGTAGGCTGCCGGGCATCTTGGGTTAAGGTCCAGTTCCACTATTACAATCAGTTCATCTGGCTAAGGGTGATTGGACTCAGGTTGTGAGAAGAAAGTCTCATGAGCTAAAGAATAGGGAGCAGAATCCTAGTAGCGTGAAGAAATCTCCTTACTCAGCTTTTGCAATTTTCCCAACTCTCTCTGTTGCTAATTTGCCACAATCTTGTGATGAAAAAAAATGCTATCTAGGGTCTTCTCCAAGGCAGGGAAAGTTAAGGAATCTGTAATCCCTAGGAAGAATGGGTCCTCGAAACCGCAGGGTTTTGCTTTCGTTTGCATGACATTTATGGATGCCACCTCCTCTGCCATTGACATCCTTCTTCGGTCCACAACTATAATGGCTGATGTATCTCAGTGCAGATGGCTCGTTATGGACCACTTCATCTTCCTGCAGCCACGGTCCCAACCAAATGAATAGAGATGTCTCCTGATTGCAATGCATCGATGATATACCCATACACTTTTTGAAAATATTATTGTTATAAGTTTCTGATATTGTCAATACGTTTGCACATATTGATGATATCGCACTTGTGTCGGTCCTATTTCAAAATTTTTAGGAAATTTGCCAAAAATCTACAAAAATCGATTTTGCTTTAAGTTTTTATTTTATTTTATTTTAATACTGAGATCAGTTTTTGAAGTATCAGTATCACTAGAAACTATATTGATATTGCCGATAATCGTAAATGTGGGGAACTGTGGTGGAAATGGTGGAATTTTTAGTAAAACTTTAGGATATGCCAAAACACACATATTTGGATATTTAGGAATTAAAAAAAAAAAAAAATGAAAAAGACTGCATACATAATAAGTTTCCATTTATTTGGAGCCTAAAAGCATGTTCTTTCATAAGCAAGGTATTCAAAATTGGTTGCATAACGGTTACGGATGTTACGTAATGGTGACGATCATAACCATTTTGCATTATTGGGCCGAAACGGTCGTAAAGGCCGTTACAGAACAAACAAGCCGTAGTGCCCATGTAATGGTCTTATAACAGTTTTTTTTTTTTTTTTCAAGGGGAAAAAAAAAAAAAAGAGCCATAATGGCTGATATGGGGGTTGTAACAGCTGTTACAACCCGTATCATAATGGTAACGTTGGTGGCCATTACGGTCACCATTATAGTTATGGAACACCTTGATCATTAGAAATCAAGCCAACCATCCCATGTATCTATCCAACCATCCAACTTTCCATCCGAACACCCATCGATATTTCAGAATATCAACAACACAATATTTCGCCATGAAATCATTGGCAACTGGAAAGGAAACAAAAGATTATGGTCTTGATATTGCCCATGTTGTGATAACAATAATATCCTGATGTTATTGATATTATCATTGACAAATTGAACATTGCATAAAACCATGTGCCCATAAAAAAATTTTAATATGGATTTTTTTAATAAACAAAATTTTGATGATTTTGATACATTGGTGATATTATCAAAATATCGTTGAGAGACTGGCGATATGATACCTAGAATTTACACAGTTGAAAATATTGGCGATACATTGGTGATATCGAAATACAAGCAACATCTAGAATTTACATAGTAAAAAATATTAACGATATCAATACATTGGTGATACTCAACGATACATTGCCAATACCTGGAACTCTTGATACTATCGGTGTTATCGGTATCACTACCAGTGTTATTAGTATCGTCGAGCTAGAGATACAGATAATATTGGGGATATTTTGATAATATTGGAGATACTTCAAACAATGACTGTGTTTGCATTGCTAAAGGGATTTCAACCAATTCTTTTCATTTGTTTGGAGGGAAAAGGGAATTTGGGTGTTGAAATTGAGACAGGAGAGCATGTGGTGAGTTTTTGCTAATTTAAATTGTTTTCTCTTGTATAAATTTGTTGGAATTTATGAAATTAAGTTAGTAATTCATGATTTTGCATGTTTCGCACTTTCAATTATGGATTTTGACCTTCGATTTTTGAATTTGGAGAAAATAGGCACCCATTTAGCTTGCAATTAGAGTGTAGAAAAATCATGTGAGAGTGCTTAAAGGTTGATTTACAGATTGACGAAACTTTTGGGAACTTTCAAAAAATTATTTTTTAATTAAAAATAATCAAAAAATAAATAAATAAAATAAATTACTCATGCCTAGATGGTAGATTCACAAGAGTTTCAACACGAGGTCATGGGTTCAAGTACCCATTGGGGTGAAATCCCACTACGGTGTGAGTGCGTGGGTGTGTAAAATAAATAAATAAATTGTTTGAAAAAAAATTACATTGACCAGTTGTTACTTATGTACTTATGAGTGCTGATCTTAACATCAGCTGCACTCATTTATTTACTTCAATTTTTTTTTAAAAAATTATAAATATAATTTTAAAAACATATATTTTAAATATATGCACTGTATAGTGAAGGACAAATTTGGCTTTTGAATATATTGATTGTGTTTTCATACATGTCTTTTATGATTTATATTACATGAACTGAACTTGAATATAGTTGCATCACTTTTGTCAAACCTCGTAGAGTTTAGGACCTTATACAAAGGAACTTATGATGTGTAGTACTGGTTTTTAATGATCTTTTGAGTTCTAAGCGTGTATTAATGCCTATTATAATATCTCCTGAAGTTTCATTGAAAAATTTGACCAATATTCCAATGTTTCCTAAAGACAACAATACATTACGCGATACACATTATATTTCCCATGCAATGCCTAATATGTTTCCATATCCCAAGGGTGTGATATATGCATCAATACTGACACTCGAAACACTGCTCATATCTACTATATATAATGGGAGTAAACAGGGGCAAAATTTCCAGCATTTAGTTTCCTGAGAGGCTAAAAGCTTGTGTTACTTAAGGACATGATAGAGGGTTTTAGACTGAAATGATGGGCATGCAGGTAATTTGGAGAAGTTATTTGGCTGTTTGAAGATGCTCCTCTCTTTATAATGAGAAATTCTCTTTACAATGAAAAAAGCTTTGATAATCTGGCAAAGTATGATAATTGATACATGGGCATTAATAAATTTGTGCAAGTGGCATGTAATGAACTCAAAATAAACCATAAAAATCGTGGGTCCATTTGAATCTCTTAAACAGAGGATTGCATTGATTTGATTTCTGTTTGGTGGGTGTTGAATGAACTGTTGAAATAAAAACAATTAACGGCACAAAATTCAAGAAATAGATGTTTATGGTGAGCTATTTAAAGTGGATCCAACCTGGAAGTCTTGGACGGTTTGAACCATTACTATTTTAAAACTGCCCCTCCACTGATTCCCACTTTTCTTACACACCACTCCCTCTATTTATTACCGCTGCACACTCTCTTTACCATCATGTGATACGGGGCTGTAAAGCCCGACCTATAAAAAGGCCTTTAAAGGACTGATATGGGGCTGATACATTCTATTTCCTTTAAAGGAAGCCTTGGCCATTACAAGGCCGCACGGCCTGCATGGTATCCGTCATACAGCCGGCCGTTACCATTTCTAAATACCTTGCTCCACATG
This sequence comes from Magnolia officinalis, assembly GCA_021015155.1. NCBI lineage: Eukaryota > Viridiplantae > Streptophyta > Magnoliopsida > Magnoliales > Magnoliaceae > Magnolia > Magnolia officinalis. Next base: position 15,994 of record JAJHSJ010001749.1, on the reverse strand, counting down.
CATTGTATGTGCTATATCTACTAGTATGTTAAATGTTACTCCATAATATTTGTTGATCGTGGAGATTTATGTTTCTAATTCTTATCGATCTTGTTTCTATTATTTGTTTTTGGAAAATTACGATTTTCTTTGCAAGCCATCTCCTGCCATTGTTATGTTATGTAATAAAGTGATGCATTTTCTTACAGGAAAGATTGTCAGGGGCAGTGACATGTCCTTCTTCATATTCTAATGCATCCATTGGGAATAAAACATATGGTTACTTCCCTGTAATCGAAAACCAAAGAGCATCAGAACCATCAATTCCATTCCTGCCCTTCAATTCTCAAAACAAGAGAAATCAAAAGAGAAGGCTAAAGATGGTAGTGATCGAAACCAACAAAACAGCTGGTATTGGAAATGCAACAGAAGCGAGCAGTCACGTCTAGTTTCGGCAGTTGGTGAATCCTTTTGCAAAGGCATCTTACAGGGATGAGAAGTTGAAAGAGAAGAAAAAGGCAGGACAAGAGAAGATGGAATTGAATACAACTGCCAGTGAGGGTGGTGCTAAGGAAGATACAGTTTCAACGGCTTAAGAATCCTTTCAGAAAGGCATCCAACAACCAGGAGAAGTCTCTGTTCGAGTCTCTCAAGAAGATGAAGAAGGTAGGCTTTGTTAGGAAAAACAAGGGAGGAAAATAGGAGCGGGCTGATTTAGCACCTTTGCCACAAAAGAACCAGCCCTGAGAAAGAACTGATGCCTTGCATAGTTCCCCGCACTCGAGCTTCATGCAATTGTTGAGTTTCTGTTATTGCCATGAAGTAACAAAATGGTGATATGATTGATATCATTGACATGAATGATGGCATATATTTCAATGGTGATTATGTAAAGTTTGCTATGTTTATCAACAGTTGTTAGTCATTCATTGTATGGCTGGAAATCTACTGTTAGATGTGCTTGTATGGGTGCAGCTCATGTATTGAAATGCTTGAGAAGTAACAAAGAAAAATGCTGTCGTCCCATCATTCCCAGAATTTTAAGTAACATTTGAGACAGAAATGTCAAATCTGCATTTGTCCCTCGTCATTATTGACTGGTCATGATGCAAAGATCGAACTGAGCTGATGATCCCAACCATCTGAATTAATAGCATGAAAGTTAGGAACTGTAGATCAAGGTTTCAAGTCTAGTATAAGCACTGGGCGACTTGTCCGAGTTGACTCAGACCTGATTAGAACAGATCCCTTTTGACACTGTAATTCAGCAGTGAAAACAGGGGTGATTCGATCAACTTAACCAATTTACCTCAACTAGGGAAGCGGATTGGCTGGTGTACCACACACCACCGACCTCAGTGGTGTGAGCCTGATCATAAGGTATGTGTTATATCCAAACTGTCCATCCATTTGGTGAGATTGTTGTAAGTCTTGAGCCAAAAATTAAGATAGATTCCAAAGATCAAGTGGACCACACTGCAGAAAGCAGTGAGAGATTGAATGTCTACCATTGAAACCTTCATGGGTCACAGAAGTATTGGATCAATATGAGATTCGCTTCTTTTTTTTTTTTCCTTCATCCACGTCTATATTACCTTATGAATGAATTTGATGGAAAATAAACATCATGGTGTGCCTTACAAATGCTTTAACGTTGTGAATCATTGTCCCAACTTCTATTTGTGGTGTGGTTAACTTGATCTTTGGATATGACTCATTTTTCATGCTCTAAAATGATCTAGCCAAATGGATGGACAGTGTGAATATAATAAATATATCATTGTGGGCCCACGTAACTTTGATTTCCTTTCTACCAAGGAGTTCCGCTTTGCACACCATTGAGGTCAGTGGTGTGTGGTACACCGGCCAATCCGCTTCCCTCAACTAGGATGAGTGGTGAGTGTGTCATGGGACGCGGATTGCGTCCTACCCCCGCCCGGACGGTAATCCGTCCGGGCAGGGATATGTGGGGCCCACCGTGATGTAAGTGTTTAATCGTTTTTCTCATGTCATTTTAACTTATGAGCCAAAACATGAGGCAACAAAGGGATTAAATGGACCACAAAGTGGGGATTTAACTTCTACCATTAAAAACTTCTTGGGAGCCGGAGAAGTTTCGGATCAAGCTAACATTTGTTTTTTCACACTTCAACCACGTCTAAATGACCTTATTAATAGGTTGTATGGTAAAAAAAACATTGCGGTGGCCAATAGAAATGTTTCAACGGTGGGTGTCATTATCACTGCAGCTTCCTTTGGTGTGGTTCACAGGAGCGGTGGAGCTGCCTCATTTTTCAGCTTAAACATTAAAATGATTTGATAAAAATGATGAACGGAATGGATCAAATACTTACATCACGGTGGGCCCCACATAGCCCTGCCCGGACGGATTACCGTCCGGGCGGGGGGAGGACGCAATCCGCGTCCGTGTGTCATGGAAGGGAAATCTCCACTCAGCTCTCAGACCTAACTAGTTGAGTCGGTCCTTTACTGAGTCACCCCCGACTTTGACTTAAGACCCAATGACTCAGTTTGAGTCAACGAGTCTTGAAACAATGGTCAAGATCGAGTAGAGATACAAAATAGGTCCAATCATCATATTGAAACATCCAATGAGACCAAACTTGTCTTGCTTATGATTTCGAAGCACCTATATACTGTTGGTGTTTTTTAGAATAAAAATAAATTTCAAAAATAAAAATTATTTGTAGAAAGTAAATAAATATATTAATTATTTAAACTTTCCACAAATAGTGTGTATAGCCAGTCGGTAAGAGGAGTTTTTGCTTATACAACCAGGGTTCGAATCTCCTCGCACGCGCGGCATGGGCTGTAGGGCTGCTTGGGCGCTTTATTAGGCGCACTTAGCACTTAGCACTTAGCACTTAGCTAAGAAAGCCTTAGTCTTTTTGGCACTCGGTTCAAATTTTTTGGGCCATGGTACCCTGATGTTTTATTACCTTTTTAAAAAAAAAAAATTAATTGAGAGTAATTATGACATGATTGTACATGTGGCACCTATGCCACGTGTCGCTTATGTGGATACAGTTTTTCCTGTTGGATAACTGTTTCTGTCTGAATGGGTACAGAAATAACTGCCATAGGACAAGAGTCATGTCCTTTCATGAAAAAGGCAATTATTTGCTGTGAATGGGTATGGATTTCTTGAAGAGGCTCTTTAACACCTCTTCAGGAAGAAATCCATAACCTTTCAAATGATATAAATCCTGGATAATATAATCCAGAAGTATTAACTCAAAATCCTTACGATTATATCATCTTCCGTGCAATTACTCTCGATTTAATCTCTTGCTGAATTTTTTCTGAACGTCTTAAGGCATATCGGTGTTAAAACTAGAGATCTGTTCAACACTTAAATGTGCAAATTTTCGTGTTGAAAATCGGATTGAGAGTTCATTGTATCCTAAAGACAATTTGCAGATTTCCTTCGTTTGCACTTGCTGGAAATTCCAAAAAAAAGGCAGCAAATCTGTCTTGAAAAATCGACTATTCAAGTCGAGCCTTGAACCTGATAGATCTGATTAATTTCTTCTATCCTTCTTTGTGAATTGCTTTTACTAACATATACTTTTGAGAATTGGGGGTCAAGATCCGGTAATCTAGACCGTTGGTTTGTAATTCGCTCCAGTAGTACTCTCTACGAATTCAAGATCCAGATACCACTGTTTTGTTTCTCTTCCTAACTATCCATATTTGGGCAAAAAAAGCCAAATGAAAACATTCTTCTTTTGAAGAGTCTATCCATGGCGAGAAAGCACAGATCTATGGTCTAGATTACCAGATCATGGGACCCACTTTTTAGAACTGTAGCTTGTGTATGCAAAAGTACGGTGGCCACACTAGTAATTTACTTCTAAGATTGGGTACTTCGGTCATTTAAGAATTCCAGTGGTTGAAATAAATCTGGCTACGCATAGGGTAGGGCGTGGATTGGGTACTACCCCACCAGGACCTACCTAGAGAGGGAAGGTCCAGTCAGTGGATTGGTGGGACCCACAATAATGTATATGTTTTATCCACGCCATCCATCCATTTTTACTGATGAATTTAGGGCACGAACCTCAAAAGGAGGCAGATTTAAAACTCAAGTGGACCATACCACAGGAATTAGTAGGGATTGAATTCCTACTATTGAAAACTACCTATGCCCTACCATAATATTTATTTGCCATCGAATCTGTTAATAAGGTCAGGTAGTCCTTTACGAAGGAAAAACATAAATATCAACTTGATCCAAAATTCAATTCCCCATAGAAGTTTTCAGCAGTAAGTTTTCAATCCTCACGTGGTGTGGTCCATTGAGCTTTAAATCTGCCTCTTTTTCCAGCTAATGCCTTAAAATGATATGTCAAAATTGGTGTTTTATAGGAATAAAACATGTACATCATGGTGGGCCATAGAGCCCCGACAGGACCATCTGTCTCTAGTTAGGTCATGATGAGAGGCAATTTTGTCCTCCCTCTGCCTGGATGTAAATTAATCCACACAGGGGATTTGTGGGGCCCACTGTAATTTATTTATTGGTTTTACTCTTTTCATCTGTTTTTAGATCGTCAAAGGTGATAAGCCCAAAATTGAAACAAGTGAAAAGGCTCAATTGGACCTGGATGTTTATTTGCTGGATGAATGGAAAGAACAAATCTCAATCTCGGCCCGTGAAGTTTTTAACGGTGGATGTTCAGTCTCCATCATATGCCTTACTAGTGCCTTGTATCTATCTCAATTTTAGACTTATATGCTTAAAATGAAAGTGGATTGCATAGAAATGTGTGAGGTCCACCATGATTTATGTATTTTATCTGATTTGTCGACCCATCTTATTGGATAATTTTAAGGATTGAGTTCAAAATGAGGCATATACAATGTTCAAATGGACCACACCACAGTAAACAGTTGAATTGTACGTATCTACCTATCTACCGTGGAAAAATTCTTGGGGCTAACATAAGTTTTAGATGAAGCTTATATTTGTGTTTTCCTTTCTTCCATTTCCCTATGATCTTATGAACAGGTTGGATGACAAATAAACATCAATGCAGGGCCTGGAAAGGTTTCAATGGTGAAAATTATTATCCCCACTGTTTTCAGTAGTATGATCTACTTGAGCGTTAGACATGCTTCAATTTTAGGATCAAATCCTTAAATTAGATGAAAAAATAGATAAACCACATATATTCAAGGTAGGCCCAACTGAGTTTACTCACTACGGTAAGAGCTCACTGAGTAATCCGATTTCGCTTAAAATGATATTGAAAAACAGATAAACGACAATCTGCGTTCCTTCAATCACGCCCACCTGCTCCCACATAAAATCTCACTCCCCCATGAATATTTTATTACGTTTTAGCATACCTATAGCCATAAAGGTGGGCCGGGCAGATTTGACTGGCCACGTGGCTGTATTAGAGTACTCCTTATCGTCTCCACATATATATATTTTTTTATTTTCTTGCATTATCATTGGTCCACATCATCTCTCATGTTGTCGGCACTGCTGTACTAAATCCCGTTTTGGGATGATGTGCCCGATTACATTATGATAAATAGGATATTCTTGTTTATTACAAGCACAAGCAAAGATTCGTATTTCATTAGAGATGAAGCTCACATACAAGGGAGGCGATTTTAATTAAGAGTTATTTTGGGTCCTTACTCTCACCCGGTTGGTAGACTCCCAGGAGTTTCAACACCGGGTCAAGGGTTCGAGTACCCATCAGTGGTGAAATCCCACGGCGTGCATGTGTGGGGTGTGTGTGTGCGTGTGTAAAAAAAAAAAAAAAAAAAAGCCGATTAAGTGCGCCTTTCTGCCTCCCCAAGACGGTGCAGTTGTAACGGTGGCCCCACTTTGGACCACATCTTATAAAACATTAATGATTAAAGGCCCATCTTTAAAATCTTACTAGGGTCCTCTAAAACTTCACCCATGCCCATGCGGCCATAAGACAAGTTAGATTTTAATTGACCATCATGGCTAGTCCTATATCAAGGTTTCAATAATGGGTACTATTATCATTGCTGTTTCATGTGATGTGGTCCACTTGAGCCTTGGATCTGCCTGTTTTTTAGTTTGCACCCAAAAATGATATGGCAAAATGAATGTACAGTGTAGATACAACCCACCAATCATAATTGCCCATATGCAGGTTTTGTTGGGCGCAGCTTCAATGGTCCCTCCACCCTTGGCACACCATAATGTATGTGACTTACATCCTTGCCATTTATCAGTTTGAAAACTCATTTTAAAGCATGATGCCATAAATGAAGCATATTCAAAGTGAACTATTATGCGGGACTACTAAAAATAAAAATGGTAACACCGTGATGTGTGTCTAACATTTACCCAATTAGTCCGATGCACCATTCCATGTTGGGCCACGTGCTTAAAAATCAAGTTAATTCATGACTTGGGTGGGCCACACCACATACATCAGTCGAAGGAGTTATCGCTAATTAAAACATTTATAATCATTTATTGAACCTACCGAGATGTGGTTCACGAATTAAGCCCATCCATAACGTGTGTGTGTTCCACTTGGATGAGAGGTTAGACCTAGTTTCAGCCGCATACAAAACTCATGTGGACCCCACCAAGTACTTTTATAAGTTTTAGGCATGTCTTCCCATAGTTTTAAATGGTATGACTCACCCAAGTTCTGTATATGCTGATTAACTTAAAGGAAACCCATCAAATGCACAGTATTGATGTTCAACATACTTCACAGTAGAGCCCACACACAGACCACATACATGTGGTCTTTTCATCCCGATCTTTGTGACATTATGAATAGATTGGATGACAAATAAACATTCAGGTGACCTTTATGAAGTTTTTAACAGTGGGGATTCAATGACTACAGTTTCGTGTGATACAGTCCACCTAAGATTTGGATATGTTTCTTTTTTTTTCTTTAATATTCTAAAATCAGCCATTAAAATGGATGAACAGTTTAGAGGTAAAGAACGCACATCACAGTGGACCCCACAAATAGGGATCCACCAACCTCAGTGGATCCGGGGATCCACCCAAATCACGCCAGGTTTTTTTTTTAGCGGCTGGGTCCAGCTCTACGGCTCAGCGCTAGACCGACTTTGTTTCAACACTGATTTCCCGGATAGAGTTACACGTGGCTTGTGTAAAAAACAAAAAAGAGTTCCAAGCATACGCTTACCAACTATCAGATACGAGATTACCGTGTAATTCGAAGTTTGCTTTCTTATCACGCAGATTTCCAGATCTGCGACCGGAAGTTAGGTGAGGCCTCCTGTGACGTTTTTGAAAAATCCATCCCCATCCATCGGTTTTTTACATATCATGGTAGTTAATTATTTATTGGGCGCCAGCATGATCTCCAAAATAAAGTATATTCAAATATCAGGTGGACCATAATACAAGATAGTGTTAAATGGTAGGGCTGAAAGTTGGGCGGGTTCAACCTGACAGACCTGTGACCAACCCGACATTGGGTTGGGCTCGAGCAGAATATATCGGGTCCAATCTCGAGCTTGGGTTATACAAACACCAACCCAATACTTGGGTTGGGCTCGGATTGAGGTCTCAGGTTGCCCGACCCAACCCAACCCGAACCCGATCAATATATAAGTTACTTATAAATCAGAATTGAGTATAGATCGTTTGTTTCGAAGGCACACTAATGATGTCGGGTCTCATTTGTCTACGTCATTTTCAAGGACTTAAGCTAACAAGATATGCTGGATTTCTCTCCCAAATAGATTGCGTGCTATGCTACATGACTTTTAAAAGAGTAGTTGTCTTATATTTTAGTTTTAAAAAAAAAAAAAGAAAAAATGAAGTTCTTTATAATGAATAATAACATATATAATTAATAAAATTATAGATATAAAAATAAGTCTTATATTGAAAATATATAAACTAATGTAATAATGAAAATATTACCATATACATACCCGACCAACCGTTCAACCCGACCAAGCCTGCTTGGGTTGGGCTTGGGTGGGAATTCCCAACCTAAGATTGGATTGGGTTGGTTAGGGTTTAGGTATAGGAACGTTGGGTTGGTTAGGATTGAGCACCAACCCAACCCGACCCAACCCGACCCCAACCCGACCCGACCCGACCCGCCGGCTTTCAACCCTATTAAATGGTACTTGATTGGTAAAATCTTTTTGTGGACCACAAAATTTTACAATCAAGCTGATATTTGTTTGGTCTCTTCATTTAGGTTTCTTTGAACTTATCAAAGGTTGGATGGCAAGTAAACATTCCAATAGCCCCTATGAAGTTTTTAATGATGAAAATTTAATCATTGTCATTGTTTCTTGTGGTATGGTTAACCTAAGATTTAGATTCGCTTCATTTTTTTAAATCGTGCCTGAAACGAGCTTTAAAAATGAATGGACGGTGTGAATTGAAGCCACATACATCGCAGTGCCCCACTGGATCCGGATATCCACCCAAACCGCTTCCCTGTTCATTTATAATATTCAGATAGACGGCACCTGTCCCGCAATGCGGCGGACGCACTCCACCCATGACAATGTCGAGGTGCAGTTTTCACGTCCCTCACTGCTCCCCTGTTTGTAACAGGGACGGGCTGAGGCTCCAGTGCTACCGAGGGTCAAACATGATATAGAAATTTTATCCACACCGTCTATTCATTTTTAAATATTATTTTATATTATAATCTCAAAAATAGAAAAGATCTAAGTCTAAAATAGACCGCAAATGGAAATTAATACCGTTGAAGAATTCTTAAAAACTGTGTACGTTTTGAATCAAGATGATATTTGTTTTTCATTTCGTCCAGGTTTATATGACCATATCAACAGGTTGGATGGCAAATAAACAATAGGGTAGACCCTGAAAAGTTTTCAATGTTGGGCATCCATAGCAAGGTTACTTACTATGGTGTGGTGTGGTTAACTTGAGATTTGGATCTTTAGTATTTTTGGTCTAGTACTCTCAACTGATTATGAAAAATGGATGAATGGTGTGGATTAAATTCATACATTTCATTGCCACTTCAGTGGCCCTTGAGCCTTTGCCTATCCCTAGCTCCGGCAGCTAATAGGGGGAGAGAATTAAGTACTACCCGGGCCGAGGCTCCCAGGGCTCCTGAGAGGCCAAAACGTGAGGTATGATTTTATTCACACCGTCCAGCCAAGGGCCACAGAGGATCCAACTGTGATGTGTGAATTTTATCTGCACCGTCCATCCAATTTTAAATATTATTTTAGATTATCATGCCAAAATAGCAAAGATAAGAGGTTTAAATGGACCAAAATGTGGGGATTAAATTACTACAGCTGGAAATTTCTTGGGACCACAAAAGTTTTGAATCAAGATGATAATTGTTTTTTTGCACTTTTATGCAGGTGTATATGACCATATCAACAGCTCGGATGGCAAATAAACAACACGGTGGATCCTGAAAAGGTTTCAATGGTGGGCATCCATAGCACGTTTGCTTCATGTGGTGTGGTCCACTTGAGATTTGGATCTAATGTTATTTTGGTCCATACTCTAAAGTGATTAGGAAAATTGATTGGATCGGTGTAGATAAAATTTATGTATCAAGTTGACCCTAGCTATCAGAGGCGGCTTCCAAACAGGAGGGGTAGTATTTATCACCATCTTTTCGAGAGAGGAATGCCTGTGATGCATAATATCTCTATGCCCAGAGCTGTGTAGGGCCCGCAGAGATGTCTGTGATAAATCCACTCCGTCCATCCGTTTTGAAAGACCACGATAGGAGGGGATTCTAAAAATCAAGCAGATCCAAAACTCATGTGGACCATACCACACAAAATAGTGGGGATTGAACGCCTAACGGTTACAGAAGTTTTGTATCAGGGTAATATTTATTCCTAGATTTATGAGTGTTAATAATTTATGAACGGTTTGGATGGCATATAAACATCATGATCAGCTCCAAGAAGGTTTCAACGGTGGACGTTGTTGTTGTTACCGCTGTTTGTTTTGTTGGTGTGGTCCACCTGAGTTTTAGATCTGCCTGATTTTTAAAATCCCATCCTATTTTTCTCTTTCAAAACGGATGGTCGGAGTGAATTTGTCACGGAAATATCTGTGGACCCAACAACCCCGGCCACAGGCAATCCGCTCCCTGTAATTTCATGGTTTAGGACTCCAACGTTAGTTTAGAACCTCTTTGAAATGGTGGTGACACAACCTCCTCAGACGTTTGATTGACTGACAACTATCCAGGCCACCGTAATGGGTGTTACCGTTACCTTTTGGGGCACCTTGATGATTTGTTGTATATCGACATCGTACATTCATGTTTTTCCAGTACATTTTATACGGTCCCATTTTCAAGTGGACCAAACTATGAAAAACAGTAGTGATTGAACTCTCACCATTAAAAACTTCCTAAAACCCATGGTAATGTTATATGTCATCCAACTATTATAAGGTCAAACAAACATGGATAAAGGGGAAATACGAACATCGGCTTGATCCAAAACTTTTGTGGCCCACCAAAAGTTCTTAATTTTCATTCACCACTGTTTCAAGTGGTGTGATCCATCCGCTTCTGATTGTAAAATTTTTAGATCCCATCATGAATTGGTACATATTATGATGCATGGATGAACATGATGAGGTTGATCACTGTCTTCCTCAAGGATAACTACTCCAAATCTATGGAGCTTCTATGGAATCCTCATAGAGACTTCTCGAATCCATGGGAAAAAAGTAGAAAAATAGAAAATAAATTTTATAAAATTCGTAACGAAATAAATGAGTTCACAACCCTTTAAATATGGATACTAAGTCATTGGAGAAGTTTTGAAATCAAACTACCACTAAAACTCCTAGCTTTCAACCAAAAATAGTAAGTATGGCTTCACCACGTTGTTCTCTTAATTATTCTAAGCACTTTTCACATTGGCACAACTCCTAAAGCCCAATAGATGAAGAATTATAATCAAATTAAAATTTATTGTTATAATAAAAATAGAATTAAAATAGGAAAATTGTCGTAGATCTGATGGTATTTCGTAAATCTGGCTTGCACAACCCGGCTGGCTAGTTGGGTGGCTAAAGTAGCTTGTCTACCCCAAATCATATATTTTACATCTAATAACTCATTCCAGATTGCAAGATATGCCCATTTAAGGTCTGACGGTCCGAATCACTTCTATCGTCGACTAGGCCTTTTCTGATCTATCTTGGCCATGAAACAGTCCACGGCCTACTCTACATCATATCATATGATAAATGCTAATCAAATGGATGATTATGTTCCATCCACAATTGGGCAAGAGTATTCTCAAGGTCTGGATTGCCTAACAACTATGCCATAGGTTCATTTGGAGAGTCACCAACATGTTTTAAATGGTGCAAAACTAACAATGGGTACTCGAATCTCTTGTGAGTCTACCACAAGTATGAGTAAGAACCTAGGGGTGCACATCGAACCGGTAGAACTGTGGAACTGAACCGGAACTGACTAAACGGTTCGGTTTGGTAAAGTTCTAGAGTGCATCGGTTCCGATTCCAATTCCAAGAATCAAAGAATCGATTCTAACGGTTCGATTCTCGATTTGGGGGTAAGTAGAACCAAACCGAACCGTGAACCGATCCGTAGAACTGAACCGTGGATCCGAACTGTGGAACCGAACCGTGGAAGTGAACTTGGAACCGAACCAGGAACCCTTTGATTGTTTCCATATTTGACTCATGATTTATGGTTTACAATGCACTATTTGATTGTTTTCATAAATGTATTTTTGCACACCTTATACAGTATCTAAGTCATTCATCAAATGGATCACAACATGAATGGACATAGGCTAGATTATAAAATAAAACATGCAATTGGGCTGGATTATAAAAAGCCCAGAACCGTGGAATCGATCTGGAATCGAACCGGTTTTAACGGTCTGGTTCCAGTCCAGTTCTAAGGTGCTAACGGTTCGGTTCCGGTTCTGAATATCCTAGAACCGTTAGGAACGGTTCAGTTTCGTATTCACCCCAAAACCGGATTGAACTGACCTGTGTGCACCCCTAGTAGTACCCGAGGCATGGTGAGAAACCGGACAGCCTCATAGATGCTTGACCTGCAGGAAAGGCGTTAATTCGGTGACGCGGATTAGTTGATGACAGGTTGAGTAGGTAGACTCGCTACTCAAGTAAAGTCACCAAGTTCGTGACACCCACGATGACCTATGTGTCGCATCCACACTGCCCATTCATTTGGAGATATAAATTAAGACATGAGCCAAAAAAAAAAAGTGTCATATCCAAATATGGAGTGGACCCCACCACATAAAATAGTAGGGTCCACTATGATGTTTATCTAAGGTCCAATGGCTGGAGTGGACCCACCACATAAAACAGTGGGGTCCACTAGGATGTTTATCTGACCTTGTGAAACCTTCCTAAGGTCCACTATGATGTATGTATGAGGTCCAATGTCTTTGTGGGGTTAAAATAGACATGAAAGAAGAGAAAACACAAATTTTAGTTAGATCGAAAACACAAATTTCAGCTTGATAGAAATTTTTAATGGTGGGCGTCACTCTCTCCCCTATTTTCTGTGGGGTCCACTTGAGCTTTGGATATGGCTCATTCTTTAACTCATACTTTAAATTTATATCTCCAAATGAATGGACGGTGTGGATACAACACATACATCATAATGAGTTCCACAGAACTTGGTGATATCACTTCATTACAGTGTCCCTGCTCAACCTATCATTAGGTAAATAAAACACATACATCAGTTCCCACGGAACTTGCCGACATATCTTCAACGGGGAGTAAAGCTGATAGATACAAAGAATGATTAAGATCCAAAGCTCCACTAAACCCACCACGTGAAATAGATGGGTGAGTGAAGCCCACCATTAAAAGCTTCTAAAGCTCAAAAAAGTTTTCGACCAAGCTTATGTTTGTTTTTGTCCCTTATTTCATGTCTTTTTTAACTTATGAATAGATTAGATCTCAAATAAACATAATGTTGGACCTCCAAAAGGTTTCAAACGTTGGCGTCACTCTCCCCACTGTTTTCCGTGGTGGGGGTACACTAGTGCTCTAGAGCTGCCTCATTCTTTTTCTTGTGCCCTGAAATGATCTCTCCGAATGGATGTACAGTGTGGATAAAATGCATACATTATGGTGGGGCTCGCATAACTAGGTGACCTTACTTCTTTAGCGAGTCTTGCTACTCAACTTATCATTAGCTAATCTGCCTCCATTCGGATAACCACCAACCATCTTCGTTCGTGACATGGCATCATTTGGCTGAATATGTAGACCGGCTAACATAATAAGTGGGACACGGAATTCCTGCGAATGCCTTTCGTAGGAAGTTCCTGTGCTGGGAAATTAGGTGGGCCCACTGTGATGTTTGTGGGAAATTCTTTCCGTCCATCCGTTTTGGGAGCTCATTTTAGAACATGTTACTAATAATGAACAGTATCCAAAGCTCAAGTGAGCTGAAAACGTGATAATTAAATTTTCACAATTGAAATATTTGTGGGGCTACAGAAGTTTTGATTCATGCTAATATTTTTGTTTTCAGTTCATCCCAATAGGAAGCATGTTATTAACAGTATGGATGGTATCCAAACATCACTGTTGAACCAGAAAGGTTTCAAAGGAAGCAATATCACAGTGGACCCCACCTAAGCTCCCAGCGCAGAAGGGCTTTCGCAGGAAATCCGCATCCTAATAAGTGAACTAGTAATGATTTTTGGACTAAGCATTTACATCGAGGCCCACGTAATGACCGGTCCGATGTTGCACAGACATTCCAGGTCAGCACGTGCAAGGCGATTGTCTGTTCTCTCTATTAAAAATAGAGAATATTCCTCCGCTTTATTGAAGACAACGATAAAAAGCCAAGAGTCATGTCTCATAAGCGACGTACACGGAAAGGGAAGCGGACTTTGGTGGTGTACCTAGCGACATCATCAGAGGTTCTGTAGGCCCCACCATGATTTATGTAATATATCCACACTGTTTATCTATTTTTTGAGATCATTTCAGGGCATGAAAGGCTAAATTAGGCAGATCAATAGACCAAGTGGAGCATACCACATAAAGGAGTGGGGACAAGGATTCCCACCGTTGAAACCTTCCTAGGGCCCACCTTGATATTTATTTTCCATCCAAATCGTTCATAAGGTTATAAAGACTTAGATAAAGAAAAAAACATATATCAGATTGATCCAAAACTTCTATGACCCTTGAAAGCTTTCAATGGTACACGTTCAATCCCCATGGATTTATTTGATGCGGTTCACTTAAGCCTTGGATCTCTCTCATTTCAAGCCCTAATAGGATCTTGAAAACTGAAAGGTCGGTTTGGATGCAAGAGAGTTACCGGTATTTTCGCCTGCATACGACAGTCTTATAATAAAATAATAATACAAGTGGTAAATATCAACTCAAAATAGGGTGGATTAAGTGTTATACGGTAAGGTGGACCACACCACAGGAAACAGTGGTGATTGAGTGCCTCACCGTTAAAAATTCCCAAGGGCTCATGTAAGGTTTTTGTAATTTTATTGCAATCAAAATGGTTGATAATGTCAATAACTGATAATGCAAAGATCAGCTTGATCCAAAATTTCAGTGGCCCACAAAAAAGTTTTAAGTGGTCATTAATCACCATCTGTAGTGGTATGGTCCACATGAGATTTGAACCTTCTGAAGGTTTGAGAGCACGTACTAAAATGAGATTTTTTTAAAAAAAAAACGGATGGACAGTTTAAATATACAACAAATACATCAAAGTGGCCCCCACACGGTTAGGATAATTAACACCCCTAATCAGCTACTTCCAAAATAAACCAACTAAATTCTGTGAACATCTTGTATCAAATTGGTTTAAAAAATGAAAATTGTGGTGGAGTCCATTGATAAAATGGCTACATTGGTGTAGATGCAGTAATAATGGATGAGACAAAGGCGAAGAGATTGGAGAAAAGTTTAGAAGAAGGTTTTGAATGGAATCCAAGGTGAGTAATAATAGATGAGACAAAGCTAGGAAAAGATAAGCCAGAAGAGTTAGAAAGGGTTTGATGGAACCCGAGATGATGACTTGGTTAGAAAATCTTAGTTCACGTATTCTTTTTATAATATATATTATTAATGTGTAGCAAACGTACAGGCTTATAATGTCGTACTCTAAAATTCGGGTATTGAATAGAGTATCCATGACCTGAATTCTAGACCCGTGACGTGTGAAAAAGATAAAAGTATGATAAGTAAATATGTATTTCATTTCTTATCACCATAGTTTACAAATTTTAAAATCCAAACCATATATTAAGATAAATAATTTTATAATATGTTATTATATTAATGCATAATTATTTAACTTAATTCGAAGTAATAAAATTATAAATCAAGTTTAAGACTTTATTACATTTATGATTCCAATATAAAATTAAACTAATTCCATGCATAATGGCATATCACGTGCATCCAATCACATATAATGCTCCTAATACTAATAGTATCATCTTGCATCTTCGAAATATTGGCATGAAATGATTAAAATATAATGAGTTGGCAACTCAATATGATCGCATCAATCTCAAATTGAAAACTTTACAAATATTACTAAAATAAGCCCAACATATTAATTAAAATAAGGCAAGTATTGGATTTAAGATCATAATTAATCATTCGTCATTTATGTATATAAATGAATAAATTGTTCTAACACAACTTTCCTAAAATATTAAGAATATGAATATTGGATTTAAGATTATAATTAATCAAAATATAAGCCAACATATTAATCAAAATAAGGCAAGTATTGGATTTAAGATCATAATTAATCATTCGTCAATTATGTATATCAATGAATAAATGTTCTAACACAACTTTCCTAAAATATTAAGAATATGAGTGGGCGAAATACCTAGTGTGCTGATCCTTTTTAAAGAATGACCCACAATAGAGTACCGGTATTGATACTTTCAGAGTATGACTATCGGCAGAGCACAGGTACAACTTTTTAGGGACAAAAGCTCATGA
>JAJHSJ010001602.1:0-43655 GCA_021015155.1 Magnolia officinalis | reverse complement strand
CACCTCGACCAGAAATCACTTAGGATTAAATCCTTTAGAAATTAACAAAGTTAACTAAGTGCTAAACTAGATTAGCCATGAAATCCGATGGAATCGCTTTTAAATACGATCTGCAAGACCCAAAACTTGCAAAATCATTGACTCTAGGTTACCCTAAAGTCTAGGATCAAACTCATTACCCGACTGCTCTCGGGAACGAATTGAAACTCCGTATCAGGTCTAGACCGCACATCGGAAGTCCGAATAATACGAAGTTAAGGAATCAGGACCGCCTCGCTGGGCTGCTTGACAACCATCTCGGAAATCAAGTTCAGACGATGTCCCCGGCCGTTCGCTCGAGTCCGGAGCGAGGGAGTGTGAAAACCATTGTTTTCTTTACAAAATAAATATCTTGAATAGTGATCTGGCACGTATCGCTTGCGTACATTTTATAAGCAACCAGACCGTCAGAATCTGACCCAAATACAGCCTCGGATCAGGAAAAAATTTCAGGAACATTTACATGTACTTGAAATTTCGGATCGAGGCCCACCGACCGTTGAACTGAAAATGGTCCGCCACGCGTGATCTGGGAATCGACCGAGACGAAAACATAACCCCAGGTAGATCCATGGGTTTGAGCTTAAGTCCGACGTTTGGCTCAAGGAGGGCCGCAGAAACCCTCTTTTGAGCGGAACAACGCCGATTTGCTTATAATATAAGTATACCTTGAACTAAGTTTATTCCGGTGAGTTTTTGGGCTATAAGGACCTTAGGGCAGCCCCTCTCACAGCCATACGAATTTGGGATAAACCCTAAGGAGAAGGAGGAAAAAGAAGGAGAAAGCTTATGAGTTGTGGGAGAATCTTCCTCCTACTGCTTTCGACCACCACAACGGGCTTGCACCACCCTTCCTTGACGTTTTCCCGGCGATACCGACTCCGTTTTAAGGTAAGAAACCCAAATCCTAGATCTATTTTGAGGTGTATAGGTTATATAAGTTATGAAATAGCTAACCGGTTTCACTCTTTAGGCGATAAAACTGCCGAATACGGAAGCCCTTCAAAACCTTGCTGATTGTTGTGATTTCAAGGTGCAAGGTGAGGACTTTAGGTGTATAGGTTACGGTTTTCAACGCTTTCAATGTCAGATAATGATAGATTCATGATCTGCATGTATTTGCACATGTACAAAGTGCTTTCCGTTTCCTGTTTCGATTAAAGATGCAAAATATGAAATTTTACATACTCTAGGTATACGTAGAAATACCGTATACGTACACATTTTGAAAATGTATTTGCCATGATTAATTGTTGTATGATTATATAGTATATGGATAAAATACCTATTTGGCGAAAGGAATCGCCGTAATACATGTTTGCTTGTATACACTATGTATGTTGAAATTGTGTATTCTATAAATACCGTATATGTATAAATTTGGAGATGTAATTGTCATGATTATTTGCTGTGTGAATATGATATATACGGATAAAATACTAGTTTGGGGAAAATGAAACAGCCCTAATACATATTTTACTAAATGTCATGTCATGTATGTTGAAATAGTGCACTCTAAGTGTTTGTGAAATTGCTTGTGGGTGTAGTGCTTAAATGTTAGTGCCTTAGGTAGGTGCTGAGAGGAGGTTCTCAACTACCTTAGAGTCACGTATGATTCCCTCCATGTGGTTGTTTACTCTAACCACTCACTTATGACATATATGTATTTGTATCCCTATTTGTGTAGTGCTCTATAACATGCTTTTTAACATACTTTGTAACTTGTTTCATAACATGCTTTATAATATGCTTTATGCCATGCTTGCTAGTGTGCTTGAATTACTTTGTTTATCATGCTTTACTTACATGTTATGGTTGAGAATTGATTGAGCTTGGGACTATGTCCATAGTCCAGACATCGGGTACCAGACTTGAGTCGTGGTTGAGATCGTCTCGCACACATGATGTGTTTTGGCGAACCCGTGTCGTACTTCGGTTAGCGATAGTGGTTGGCCACACGAAGTGCTTCTGCGCTTCATATCGCTCAACTTGTTGTGCGCCGAGCTAGCCGAGCACGTCAAGTAACCGTGTGTCTTATGTATGTTCACCATGTTTGGTCGCTAATGCTTGAACCTAGGGTACCAAACTTACCAGTGAGAATCCCGTTAACCATGGTACCTCGATCCGCTAAGACACATGAGTCGGGCATGGTGGTATAGGACACCGTGGTCGAGCTGTCGGCCTACGCTGGGGCCACGTGCCTCCCCGTAGTGACCAGTGAGCAACCAAACTCGTGAGCCGATTATGGTGGTATGGGACACTATATTCGTGCTGTCGGCCTACATTGATAAGGTGATGGGGGAGCGGTGCAACCTTTGTGCGTAACAGCCCTGACAGCCCTTTGTAGTGACCTCGAGCATACTCTGAAATCGCAGTGCGCCTTAGGGTTTGCCGCGGTATATAGAGTATGAACTAGGCTGTTTCTGTATTGTGATAATAGTTTATGGGGTGATGGGGGGAGTGGTGTAACCTTTGTGCGTAACAGCCCTAGCAGTCTCTGCAGTGACCTAGAAAATACACCATCGTCTGATATTAACTAGGACTGACGACCCTAGAATGGATCATGTTTGGGAATGATACACGGGAGGTACCTTAGTTTCCCAATCCTGCTGTTTGAAATGAACTAATTAAAAACTCGTAATCATGCTCATCATGCATTGCATGTTCCGGAAGATGTGGAGTACTGAGGGATGATGAAAGCATGCCGCGAGCATGAGATGGTGTCGCATGAGGGAGTATGTCAGTGAGGGCATCCATCATACCTGCATCCATACTTGCATTAATAAGAGTAGCTATGAGTGTTTTTTGACTTACTGCTTTATCATTACTACTTGACTGTGGTGATAAACATGTTAACCTATGCTTTATTGTTCCACTGAGTTAGCTACTCACTCCCACGTACGGGACGGTGTTGCGCACACCAACCAGACTCTATCTCACGTTTAGACGAGCCGACGACACAGGAGGCGGAGCATGATTATGACGAGGACTAGGAGGAGTTCTCTTATATGCATTACTATGGTGGCTTCGACTAGGCTGCCGGACTGACGGGATTTGCAGGGATCACTCCTTAGATCATTTTGACATTTTGTTCACAAAACAAATTATGTATATGGTAACTCAGATAGATTCATACTCTGGAGAACAAATATGATTTTGGTTTCATTACATACGGTATATGTAGTTCAGTCTTCCGCTTGCCTTTATACTAATGATCTGGAGTATGAATTACTATTTTTGGTATAATCTCACTCATGTTTATTGTTCTAACACAGACAATATTTAATCAGCATTATTTATGTTGCATAAGTGATGCGTTGGAACTCGGGAGTTGAGTTATACTCGACCCCCGATTTTCAAGGCGTTACACATCGATTCGGCCCGTTTGAATCGACCCACTGATTCGGCCCCCTCGATTCGGCCCCTTTGATTCGGCCCACCCATTTGACTCAACCCATTTGATCGGCCCATTTAATACGGATCGATATGATATATATATTGGGCCCATGAGTGAGGCCCAATGTGATGCGTATATGCCCCACAAGTAAAGCCCATGATGATGTATATTAAGCCCTTGGTGAGGCCGTGAGCCCATTATACGATTGGCCTTATAAGTGTCTTTCCTTGGGAGCAATGTTGGTTAAAGGTCCACATTGATGGGCAATGATGGTTGGACATCCACATTGTGACCTTCTCTTAGGCCTTGTTAGGCCCATTCTTATCATTCCCTAGTGGGTTAACCCCAAACGCTTGGGCCCCATTGATTTTAATTGATCCATCATCGGCCGTCCATCTATGGAGTACCCCTCCTTGCGTCCAGGTCAATTATCGATGCTGATTGCCGATAACGGCTACCGTTGCCGATTTGCGACAGCATAACATCATGATACATGTCCATACGCATCATCTGTATGTTTGTTATGTGATGTGATTGGCCATTTCATATGCCATAGTGCAGGTAGTTTATGTGACTCCCTGATAGGTTGAGTCATCCCACATGAGTGCACGATATGTGCAGGATTGATGCATGATTGGACTGCGTGACTCATGCACTTTGCATTTGTGTGATTGTGATTACTGTATGCCCTAACGATATTAGGGTCGTAGCCTCCACAAGCACATCATGGATGGCCGGATTGGATACCAAAAATACTGTTTCTAGCATTGGGGCGTCATAGATGTCCCTAGGTGAAAATCTCTAAACTCGATGGTACCAGAAGATGACTTCGACGTCGAGACCGAGTGGATACATGAGCCCACGAGGGCCATTTACCAGTAGGTGCCGCGTTCCCACTATGTCGTAGTACGGTTGGAAAGGGGTGTAACCTTACCCGCCTGAGTAACCGAGTGCTTCTTTGAGCTTAGAGTTGAGTTTGACCAGCTTGATGAAAAATCCGCTATCGACGAGCTGGGCTCGATATTGGCAGGCGGATAGTGAGGTTCTTTCTACTCACCCAGTTGTGCGCTCGGATAGGAGCGGCAAGCTGGCGTAGAGTGTATGTATTAGACCTCGGTGATTATCTAGAGTGAGAACTATACTGATATTTAATGTTCTAGCGATGAGCTGCATTGACATATGAATTCGGATGAGGACTGGTGTGCTTGAGTTACATCTTGCATCACATGGCCTTGGTATGGCCGACATCATTCACTCCTTACATCGCATGGTCTGATATGACCGATAGCACTCACGCCTTGCATCACATAGCCTTGGTACGGCTGATGACATTCATGGACTTACCGGTGTTTCCGCATTACTCTGATATTACAAACTTGCATTTCCACCATATGCACACATTTTCACCACCCTCTAAGCTTTCTATAAGCTTATGCACGACCGTTGCGTGCAAGTGACGCTAGGCAGTAGTAGTTCAGGAGCAGGAGCGTGCTGCAGAGTTTCCAGAGTTTTAGCTTTATTGTCTTATATTTTCCTTCATACGCATTGTACCTTAAAGTTTTTTATCATAGTGGATTTTGTGATGGTGTTCTTGTGTGGTTTATGTTCGTGGGTTATGCTTATGGTTATACTCATTACGAATCAAATTGATGTTGAAAATCCTCCTTGTAGGATCCCGAGATCGGAACCTAGTGTATGGGTGCCGGGAGCCGAGAATGAGGTACTACGGAGGCTGTTGGCACCAAATTCGGCGATCGGAAATTTTGTAAGCCTGGTTTTCGAGTTTGGGGCGTGACATGGGGTGGCCTGATGAGTCTATCCGATTTAAAGCTCGCCCATCCCCATTGAGTTGATCCAGGTTGAGGTGAGTCAACTGCTTCTTGAAATGATTAACCCTGATTTAATACAATTAAATATTTAGTCAGTTTCTTAGTTGCAATTATGTGAATGATATTGGTGCAGATCATATTCATTGAGAAGGATAGATCATTTCGAGCCGGGCTAGATCCAAGTTGACTTGGATTTTTTGTAAGCAGGCCCTACTCTATCTAGAATGTTCATTATAACTAATTAGTGACTAATTTAGGATTTGAGACACATTTTCTTGGATTTAAACTTTACACGTTAGTTTATCTAGTTGTGCCAATTTGAATCTAACCCGGATACACATTGGGAACTTTAATCATTTAGGCGCATCCGAACCTATTCTATCATAACCATTGACATGTGATATTTTAGGTTAATCGAGTGTTTTTAGTCCTTTAATGATTTCCAACCGAACAAGAAATAAATCTACGCTCTAAGGTGAGGTCTCACCCTCTGAGCTTCCCACTCAAAT
This sequence comes from Magnolia officinalis, assembly GCA_021015155.1. Classification (NCBI taxonomy): domain Eukaryota; kingdom Viridiplantae; phylum Streptophyta; class Magnoliopsida; order Magnoliales; family Magnoliaceae; genus Magnolia; species Magnolia officinalis. The sequence goes on along the minus strand of JAJHSJ010001602.1, from coordinate 37,881 downwards.
TCATCGATCTAGACATAGATGATGATATGATTTCTGCCATTAGGTTATTTACCTCATTATGTGAATATGAATATGTAATTCGTTGCGCACTTGATTCATGTGTTAGATAATGAACATGTCTCTTTAAATATAGCAAGCATAAATGATTTGATGATAACATGCTATTTTTAGTTTCACATCTATTAATTAACTATATGATTGTCGTTTGCGATTATTTGATGGATTGAATGAAACTTCTCATGGTCTTACCATCTTGCGGTCCATATTTGACTTACGCGACTTGGATCGCAACATCTGCCATACATAGCTTGGATCGCACATTGCCTTACATGGCTTAAACAACATATTTGGCCTATGCGGCTTGGATCGCTTATTTCCCTTCGTGGCTTTGATGGAACATTGACGTCATTTGTGCTTATTGGTTATATTCGCATACTTGTTGATCTTCGGGTCATTATGTGAAGTTCGTTATGATTTTCGGGTGGAGCTGAAGTCGTTTATCGATTTCTAGTCATCTTACGAAGTTCATACGATTTCTAAATGACGCGGAGTTCCTATGTTGATTCTTTCTCATCATTGTGATGTTCAATCATAACGTAATTTTCAGGTGGAGCTGAAGTTCGTCATCGATTTTCTAGCCATCTTGCGGTGTTCACATACGATATGATTTTCGAGTAAAGTAGAGGTTTATATATTGATTTTCTAGTCATCTTGCGGTGTTCAGTCGTACCATGATTTTCAGGTGGAGTTGAAGTTCGATTATCGATTTTCTAGTCATCTTGCGGTGTTCACGTACGATATGATTTCCGGGTGGTTTAGAGTTTGTATGTTGATTATCTCTTCATCTTGTGGAGCTCAGTCGTACCATGATTTTTGGGTGGAGCTGAAGTTCGCTTTTCGATTTTCTAACCATCTTGTGGGTTCACGTTTATATATGATTTTCAATGAAGTAGATAATTGTATGTTGACTCTCCCTTCATCTTGCGGAGTTCAGTTGGACCATAATTTTTGGGTGGAGTTGAAGTTCACTTATCGATTTCTAGCCATCTTGTGGAGTTCACGTACGATATGATTTCCAGGTGAAGTAGAGGTTTGTAAGTTGGTTTTCTATTCATCCTGTGGAGTTCACTTGTACCATGATTTTCAAGTGGAGCTGAAGTTCGCTTATCGATTTTCTAACCATCTTGCGGAGAGTTCACGTACAACGTGATTTTGGGTGCAATAGAAAGTTTGTATGATTAATTATTTGAATATTTGGATACTTCCACTTGCATTGCAATTGCTATTACATTTCCTTAATGTTGAAATCATGTTGACTGGCTTATTTCTTATATATGATCATGATTTTAAATTGTGTTTTTAATATGTTTATTCTCATATCTTGTGATTTATGTTGGGTTATGAATGATGGGTGTGTAATCTTAGAGGGTACTCCTCACTGCGATAGTCATTGACGCTATCAAACTATATCAGTTGATGCGGGTGTCAAGTGGGCCGATGTTGTTCACTGGGTTGCCAGAGTAGATCGGGTAGATGAGGAGCTAGACGGGGTCCCCGTGGCCCATATTGAGCTCCATCATTAGATGATAGATTTCTGTCTTTATTTAACGAACTTTGTTATTTGGGGTTGTATAAGTTCTGCATAGGTGCTACATTTGAATTTTTATTATGGTTGGAACGTTTTTATACAATGCATGGTTTACTCTAGCTACGTTTACTGCTAACTCTGATTAATGACAAAGCGATTTAAATTTACACTGAATTTTAAAGGCTAACACTCGGATTTTTAGAAAATGAGGTAATATACTCAGGTTTCAAAAACCGGGGCGTTACACTGGAACCATATCAGAGATCCATTCAACATATTTGATAGGCCCGAAGAATCTTGCCTTTAATAGCCGTTCGATCTCCTCTTTTATTTTTGGGTAACTTCTGTTGTCATCCATCTGGGCGGCTGTTTGTATGGTCGATACCCTTCCATTATTGGCAACCTGTGCTTAACTAGTGCTCAATCTAAATCAGGCATCTCGTGGTAATCCCATGCAAAATAGTTGGTAAACTCTCTTAGTAAGTTAGTGAGCTCAGCCTAGATCTATGGTTCCAACAAATAAGTCGGCTTGGGATTTTACTGTCCCCAAATTTACTTCGACTAGAGGATCTTGGACATGGGCTTGAGAATCCTTTAGCTTTTTTGGAGCCTTGTTTAGATTTTTAGATCTATGCCATCTTCGGCTACCTTATTAGTCGATTATTACAACTTTGGCCAAGTTGACAAAGCAGCCATTGCAATACTCTCAAGCTTTCCTCGAGCTTCTTTATTCTAATCAGAATTCAGTCGTCCTCCCATTGATCGATGATGCACTTATCATAGGATCTCTTTTATAGTATAGTGTGGAACTGCCTGATAGGGTACTTTAGCCTTCGACAAACTCATTATTTTGACGTATCACGGTTAGCAATATCTTGTATTATGTTGTCCTGATGAATTACAGTAGATACTTTAGTTGGGTGACCATATTTATTTCTTCTAGTAAAACGTATTAGCCCAACTTCATCTTCATATAAATAAGCCTCGACCACATTAGTTGTAGCCAAGAGTGGATTATGTTGGCCAACACAAATTCAACCATCTTTGCTCCATAATATTATGAAGTAGTGCAAAGAAGATGGGATACATGAAAAAGAGTATATCCAATCTCTCCCTAGAAAGGCATTGTAATTAGATGATGTGTTGACCACGAAGAAAGCAACCAATGCTTTCTAGTTCCTACCATCAATTTGATGGGTAGGATGTCATGCATTTTTGTTATTCCCCAGCAAAATTACTGTTCACAACCCCAGCTGTAGGGTCGCGATGTAGTAATAATCTCGGTGAAACCGAGGTCGAATCCACAGGGACTAATCTCGTGAGTAATTTGAAAGTAACTAGAACTAGAACTAGAAGAAGATGATAATATAAATCTGGAAATATTTGAGAGAGTAATTATGATTGAAGTAATTAAAACTAATGAATTTAAAGATGGTAACTAGGGTTTCCAAGGATCCACTCATAGAGATCAGGGAGATCTATGCTTGATTCAAGGACACAACTGGAATCGGAATCCCATCTTATCCAATTGAAAGATATCTCAGTAAAACCAAATCTGAACTTTCTTTGACTTAATTCTCAATGGATGAGAGGTGTGAGAGCTGGAAGTGATTCCATCACAAAACCATGCCCATGAGACAAGGCAAACAACAAGATTTACCAATCCCACAACCAATCATAAAAGAATTGTGAAGATTAGATAAGATTCCATCACCCAACCATGCCCATGGGACGATGGTGAACAACGGGATTACCTAATTTCACAATCTCAATACATGAAAAGAACATACTCAAAGTTATCGCAGATCTATTGTAATTCAAGTCACAACAAACCATTAAAAACTGAAAGTATTTCTTAAATAATAAACTAGAATCAAAGATAGTTCAACTTAAACATGAATCAAAGCAATAGAAAACATCTCATCACACTATAAGCTTCACTATAAATATGATTGAGCTAAAATCTCTTAAGAAAACCATAAAAAACAACTAAGGAAAGGGAAGAAAAACTCTTGGCGACAGCTTCTCCACGCTTTTGCTCCACTCATCAAACCCTAGAAGATGCCTAGAGATGCCCTGGGGACCCCTATTTATAGTTTTGCATCACCTCCTTTTGCACCAAGTTGGAAATTTTCGTAGGCCATGTCAAATTTATGCAGTCCGTGCAACATCTGCGTAACCCTTGACTGGTCGAGGACCATCCTCGACCGGTCGAGGGTCACCTTTGACTGGTCGAGGGTTTCCTTCGACTGGTCGATGATGAACTAATTTTAGAAGATTTAGCAGCTGGAGTTTGAGTCGAGGAATCCTCGACTGGTCGAGCTGGAGCCTCGACTAGTCGAGCAGGAGCCAGGACTAGTCGAGGATTATGCAAATTCACTTCAAACCTTGATTTTCTTCATTCTTAACTTGGTTTTCTTGGATCTTTGGCTTTGGTGATCTTTAAGTGTTAAATCCATGCTTTAACATCCCTTTCAATCCAAGCTCTTAAATTCACCTTGCAACACAAACATGATTAAAATAATATATTAAACATTATTATGTTCATAAAACCAAGTAATAAATGGGGTCCAATATGCAATATTTGACCCTCAACAATTACTCATCAAGACTTCAGTTGAAATTAGATTATCCTCGGTCTTTCCCAACTTCACCATCATCCTGGCAGGGAGGATGTTCACATTTGCCTCATTATCGACCATGACTCTGGTAACTGGACATGTTGATATATCAATCCATCTTAATGGATTAATATATTCAATGGCTTCAGGTGTTGGGTCATAGTAACGGTGGGTCTTTCTATCACCACTTTCTAAGAAGGCGTACTTGGCTCAACGGTGATGGTCGATACTTTTTTGATTCCCTCCTCTAAGTAGAATGAATCATGCTGTATTATCACCGGAGGACCAAGTTCCTTCACGTCTCTTACAATCTCGTTAGACTAAGATGCCTTAGCCTGAAAACTTAATGGGAGTGTGAGCACCATGTTATAGTCTACCATGCCTGGTGGTAGTGATTCAAACCTTACTTCAGATTTTGGACATCGTCCCCCAGGCGTTTCAAAACTCTATTGCTCCTCAACACTCTTGATAGTAGATACGATACTCAGGCAATTTACCATTGGAACCACCCCTACCTTTTCAGGACTATGTGGGGTTTCTTCCAATAACTTTGCTATAACAAGAAGCTCTTCAATCAACAAGTCATCATTCGAGAAACACTTATCACTGAGGTATTCGGCCGAGCACTCGGTGTCTTTGCCATTTTCCATATTCATTTGTTGGTTTTCCATAGCTGGACCATCTGACAGAGGATTCGCAACCAAATCGATCATATTCACATCTAACTGCCCATCCCCTGGCTGGGGAATCCTCAACATCTGACGTGGTTACATAGCCACTGGATGGTTCTCACTCTTCATGTAGGCCAATTCTCTTCACTTAGTAGCTTGTTGTATTTGTTAATGCTACTTCTAGGTATGGGTCATCCCTTCAGGTATGACTGAGAATTTAAGGTGATTCACTCATCGCCAAACCTCCTCCTGAGTAGGGCGAGGCTTCACCATTTTACACCTCGGCGAAGCTAGCCGGGACTAGTCATATGAGGTTGATACACTCTCCATTGTTGATAGATACCCGCTCTTTCGAACCTCTGCGAAAACCAAGGTTTGATCTGACTTGCTGAGCCAGGGAATTACTTGGTTGGCTGAATCGCCCTTGTGCATCGACTGCACAGGTGTGGCTCACAGTTGATATGTGGTGATAATCTTAACCACGCTTTTGCATTTGTGACCGCCTGCCAAGATGTGTATCGTCTCTCGTAAGATTGTCGTGCCACAACCTAGTGATCACAAGGGCCAATGTCAACCTTCTATCACGGTCGAGCCAACTTCTGAAGATTAACCATGACCATGTTGATCTCCAAGTTAGGTGGAAACGGATCCGTATCAATTAACATTGCCTCCTTATCTTTCTTAGGGAATTTTAATAATCCACGATCAATGTTGTCCTGAATAATATTCCTGAAAACCACGTAATTGTTAGTGGAGTGGGAACGGGTTCCATGCCGCTTACACTATTAAATCTTTTTAACTCCTCGACTGTGTGTATTTTATGATTAATGAGAACTTTAATGATTTTTTGGCCAACATTATATCAAAGATCTCATCAGTTTGTGTTATGTCAAAAGTATATACCTTATGAGTTTTTTGAATGGTCGGCGCAATTAATTCCATTCCAACTAATGTCGAAAACACAAATGTCTTCTTAGTTACTACCTCGATTGCAACCACTTCGTAGTTATGATCATATTTGTATGTCTTAGCTGATGAGTTCTTTTGCATCGCTCCTTCCTGAAGAAGGGTTTCATATCAAGATACTTTTATTGTTAAATCACATAAATCTTCAAATTCCATTCCGATAAACTTCTTGCAGAGTTTATATTCCAAACCATCCTGGGTGAGTTGTACAAACTCAGCTTCAGTCGTGATTACCTTGTATTGACTTTTTGCTCTCTTGAACCATGCAATATAGTTTTCAACTGATTCACTAAGCAACTGCTGGAAATGAGTAAGATCAGCTATAGAAATTTCTCTGTCTTTGTAAAAGAATTGAGCATGGAATTTCTCCTTAATATCTTACCAAGTTGGATGAAACTTGACAATAGATTAGAATACCAAGTAAAAGTCACTGTGGTTAAGGAATGGCCAAACAATTGTAACTTATGATAATCATTGTTAGCTAATACACCACATTGCATGGTGAATTGGCCTATGTGTGTGTATGGTCGATTGATCAATATCTCCAGTGAAAAATACAAAATCTTGTTGTTAATCCCTAGCCAATGGATGTTGACATTTGATCCATTCAGTATAAGTTTTGTGGTATACCAGAGTAGTAGTGCGACCGAGAACCTGGCCTGCCACTTCTTAGACTAGTTGCATGACCTGGCCGCGATGCAAATGTTGAGGTTCAGCCACTGGTGGAAGATATAGACTTACTGGGTATTGTCCCCCATTGTAAGGTGGATTCCTAGGGAAATAGTGCCGCCCAAGCATTCCTTGATTTCTAATTTCAAGAATGAAGTTTCTAACCTCCTACTCAGATTTGCCTGAATTCATGATTACTTTGCCTGAACTCGTGACTACTTTGCTTAAGCTCGCCCTTGCTTTGCAATATGTTAGATTCTCATCTGCATATCGCGCAACCCAATTAATATTGTCTCAAGAGGGTCGCTCCGAGATGAGGATACTCCTTCCTGGTTTGGAGGATTGGGCATTAGGTTTGACGGTGAATCCAAGAGTTTAGGTATTGGTTGCACCTACATCTCCTCAAGTGGAGAAGGTGTTGCGAGCTCATTTGTCTCAAAATAGTTTCAGGTAATTATTAGATGGTACATTTCGTCCTTTGAGAATGGGTTGCACATTGCCTTTCGTACAAAAGAACTTTCAGATGCAAAAGCAAACAAAAGGTAAACACAAGAATTGCGTAGACTTTGATTATAGCTAATGATTACAGCTACTAGATTACTGCACTCCTAATGTCAAATTAGACTACTGGTTTTGCTAAAGAACATAAAAGATAGATTATATTAAGGAATATAAATGATAATTAATAGATTTCTTTATTTGATTAGATTGGTATAAGATACTTTACTTCGTTGAACTCCTTTATATCTTATAGATTCTCTTGTGATAATCATCTAGACACTTCTTTCTATTTTGGGTCAATTAGGGCAACTACTTCGACATCACTTGATTCTTTCAAACTCTTTTTAGACACCTGTTCTAATAACCACCTCAGACCCACTTTTCTCTCGACTAAGTTCTAATTTAAAAATTTCGGCCATGTTCCATCTACAGATGACGGCTCTCACCGAAACACTGATGTACTTCCATTAAAAAGAAAAAAGTAAAAAGAAAAACTTTCATATATCTTCACATATCTTTTATTCACGGGGCTATGACATTGTCCTTTTTTGACGTGCTATCCCAGTAGCGGTAAAAACATAAGGTATAACAGGATGGACACATTCGTTTTTGGGCAGGAACATCTACCCGGTGGATCCACCTGATGGCATATGCGTTGGTGTGTGAATCTTGTACACGCGCGTGGATGCGTAACAATAATGGACGGCAAAGTTATCATCCGTTGATTTGCATGCAGCTGACGTGTCACGTATAGACAACATCCAACCCGCCAAAAAGGTTGGCCTGCCTTAAGGTTAAACAGCTGCAAATCATGTGATCCATCCATCATGTGGGCCATGCAGTCATCATGTTCGTCTAATCCACTCCGTTCATCATGTTCTATTCTTCATTTTAACTGTAGACTGAAAACCTAGGGCTACTTAGTTGGCCACAACGCAGGGAACAATGTAAAATCATGCATATGATGTGGTGTGGCCCCACACGGGCATTGGAATGGACTTAGTTTTTGTGTGTTCCTTCATCCTAGTGGGGCCCGTGTGATGAATGGATTAGATGGAATCTACATAGCAGTGAGCTTCACAAATAGTGGGGAAGGTTTATTTGTTGTCTGTCCCCTCCCAACTGTTCCTTGTTGTGTGGCCCACATGAGTTCCCTTTCTAACTGATTTTAGCGCCATGGACTAGCATGGAACGGCCAATCTAATGAACGGAGCCGAACGGATTCGCATTTTTGGTGGGGTCCACTTCCATCAATAATAAAATTACCATTCGTACGTTGATGACAAGGAGAGAACAAGTCACCCAAAAATGGCTCCAATAGAGTGGCATTGTAGCCATCGACGCTCTCTTCCCTTATTTATCATATCCACCAAAACGAGAGAACACTACAAAGGAATTTTCACATCCAGTCGAATGGACCGTTGAAAATCAAACACATCCACTCGTCAGGTGGGCCACACTCTAAAAATCAATGGAAGACCAATGTTTATTCAACGTACATATATGGCCCACTCGATTGGGTAATGTTGGTCCGTCAAATTTGTATGAGAAAAATAAAAGTTTATGCTCCCTAGGTTGTGCCCAGGCCAATGATGAATTACCCATCTTGGGTTTGCTGACGTACCAGATCTGTTTATTGTTGCAAGCGTGATCCATTCTATCCGTCCATCTCGAGGCTCCCGCCGCATCAATGTAAAAATTCAAGCTTACCCACTCGAAAGACAGGGCATGGTGTTACTAAAAAACGGATGATTAAGAAAATCTCCTCGAATTAATATTACAGGCCATCAACTTGTTTTCTAAAATGTGACCTACCTTATTTGCCTATTGGATATACTCGAGAGAGGGCTAGCTAAGATCATTCACTAACACGTGTACCTACTTTTTTTAAAAAAATAAAAAATTAATGGTCCTATGTGTTGGACATGGGCTGTGGGGCCTACTTTTGGACAACAACTAATGGGTAGGTCCCATATAAGTTTTTCACTTATTATTATTATTATTATTATTTTAAATTTTTTTATGCTGCTTGGGAACTGCAGAAGCACACAGAGTGAATTTCTGTTGGGGGACCGCGGAAGCACACAGAGATGAATTTAGGAGAGTAATCCAATCGCACCAAGTACATAAAGATGAATCTAAGAGAGTAATCCAATTGCACAAGCAAACACAAAGATAAAACAGTGATTTAATGTGGAAAAACTGTTGTGGGAAAAAGCCACAGCACAAAGTGACAGATGATCATTATGAAAAATAGAAATTACAAAGAGAAAGAGATTACTCGATTTGAACAACCTCAAATTTCACATTTGCTACATCCTTTAAAAACCTTGGACGAATTTGAAACCCTAGGATACTCTCTCAATTATGTTTACATTCATATTTATAAGCTAAGAAGGAATTTCAAACGAAATCGGAAACAAATTTTGCAAAATTGCAGTTCTGCGTAAATTTGCGCCGAATAGTTCGATGGCATTGAACACACTTCGATGTCATCGAAATTTATCATTTGATAATATCAAATCCATGTTGATGGTATCGAACTAACACTCAAACTATTCAGAGACAAAACTGAAAAATTCAATTTTCTCCGATTGCATTGAACAAACCTTCGATATCATCGAACACATATCGATGGCATCGAAAAGATGTCCAGTAAGTCTAGTGACCAACTGGTGAAAATTTAAAAAACCTCGATGGAATTGAGCACTGTTCGATGCTATCAAAGGTGACATCGAACAATTTGTCGTAACTGACTTGATTTAAGACATCAATTTCAACATTTGCAACTATCCAAGCCATATATTCAAAGACATTTTAACTGTAAAATCAGAAAGGTGATCAGACCTCTCTTCTCATGTAGTGGCTAGGCGGACCACTATACCTGCATCAAGCATCTTCAACTTCTGTGAAGATTCCATATCACGTTGACTATCGGATCCTATAAAACCACTCTTCCTACCAACCTTAGGTCCCTAACTATGTTAAAGTCATTTGAATGAATGGTAACACATCAGTTTATATGTTATAAAGCCCACAGATGTATCATGAGCTATATAAGGTCCTTAGTTTTCAAAATCTGGAAGATCATCTTTAACGGTCAAAGGATATATTTTATCATTTCACCCCAAAAATTTTTTAAAATCAAGATTAGCTCTTATCTTACGAAAGTATATCTCAAATCCTTACTATGTCAAACAATGCATCTCATGAGCATATACATGAGAATGAACATGAATTTCATCCATATATTAGCATACATTACAAGCAGTATGCATGCATATGAAAATACTCATCACTTATTAAGCAACAAACATCCCATGCTCTAGTGCATGTAATGCATGCACCCCGAGACACCATGCATAGATTATGTGCATGCATGCATGTGGCCCTTGCATTAAAGTGTCCAGCTAATTAAGATAATATCATTAGGATTAAATGACCAACATGGACTAGTTCACATATATTCTCATAAAAACATCAATATTATAAAGTGTCAATATGATCTAAGGGTATTTTTGTCATTTGACTTTCGATAGTTTTAATGACACAATTGTTACATTCGGGTCACTGTGGGGCCCACTTATATGACCGTCAGTGGGCGCGGGCCAAATATGTACAAGTGGCACTCACTTCAAGAGAGTCTTGTTATGGAAGCTAAGCCTTTGATTCCCTCTTTTTAAATATAAGAAAACTTCGAAAATTTTCCAATACTATTACAACTCTCTCCTTTTGTAGGATAAAATGAGTTCCTTTCATTAAACTTAAAAGTAAAAAAGCCTTTTATTTGAAGTACTTGGATTGAAAATCCCTTAAATTTGGAATACCTTGAATTCATAATTCTGAGTTGTTTGGTACCTGGATTCAAAATATCCTATAATCCAAAAGTAAATATGCAGTTAAATTATGTAGTATATTTATAGGAGTTTGTTTCAATTACTAAATCAACTTTAACATCCCTAATTGGTGTTTGTGTGAGATGTTTGACATAATAATTATAATAAGGCCATTGAAATATATTCTTTAGTTGAAAATGATGAAATTCCAAGCTTTAGATGGGCCACAAGCATTAGATCACAACCGAACAATTAACCATTGATTTACATGGACAATGTTTGGAGGGCCCAAATCATTCTATTAAAATAATTTTAGTATTGCAGTTGATAATCTAATTGTTTTGGTATATCATCAGTGGGCCATGTACACAATAGAATAGTACACTAGTGAAACATGTTTTACACACGCGACTCCCCTCCTTTAAAAATGAGCTTTAAAAAAAAGATGGTTAGAAATCCTAACAAAAGGGAGGGATTGCAAAACTCACTAAAAGTGAGGATTTGAAATCCCTTGGATTTGGAATACCCCCAAATCCATCCTACCGAATAACCCATGGATTTGGAATACCCTCAAATCTCTTCAAATCCTCCCAAATCAGTTGTGTCAAATGGCCCATAAGGGTATTTCCTTTCCCTATGTAATAGTAATCATTGATCTTACCGGTCTTCCCTTTGGTTATTATATATTGGGGAGTCATGGAAGCAAACCTTGAAATCGAATCAAATAATCAAAAGATAAATGCAAACAAGTACCACAAATAACATATATTTATGTGAAAAATCATTACGGGAAAAAACCATGACACGAAGTGACAACAAAATCCACTATGAAAACAATATTACAAGAGATAGATTAACTTATTGATGTGAAACCCTTTAGAAAACCATGGTCTCCCTTTAGAAACCCTTTTAGAAACGTTTAATCCCTCTTAGCAATACCTTAATCCCAATTTACACCCATATATATAGTAAGAGTCCCGGAATAGGAAACTGATTGTGCAATTATGCAGAACTGTGCGCGTCATCTATTGATCGACCATTGATCGAGCGGTCCTCAATTGATCGAGCACCACATGTTCGATCAATCGAACATGCGCAAAAAATTTCAAAGATATTACAAGTATTTTTTGAATTTTGTCAATCGATCAACCTAATAGTTCAATCGATTGAGACTATCCAAAACTATCCAAAGACCAATTTGTATAATTCAGGGCTCACTTGATCAATCGACTGTGTTGTTCGATCAATCAAGACCTTGTTCCATATACAAATTGAAGACTTTAAACAACAATTATTATTCAGACCATTGGATATATGGGACGAACACAACTTTCCTTTCCCATAATGGTTGAACTATCAATTTATTAACCATTTTAGCTTTGTTTTTTGTTCAATCAACATATCATTATAGTTGCACAAACTGCGATTCACTTCTTTGTTTTGCGTGCCGTGTCTTGGTCTTAGTTATATGAATCATTTAACGGTTTGGATCAACCATTGGTCACCCTGTGTGCCCTTTAAAAAGTTTGGAAATGTTGCTAATGTTTCTCATGAAAATTTACTCATGTTGGCAACATCCAATCTACTCAGCAATTTGGTCATGATATGCAATATATTGGAGAGTTGTATTTGATTAGGTGATATAGTGGGCGCTACACATTCATTTAAGCTGGAAGCTTCTTAAATAAATAAGCAGCATGGAACACATGATTCCTATTCCAACCAAACACAGGCACTATAGTTTCCAGGAATCCCAATGCCCTGATATAGGGTACGTGGATTGCTTCCTACCCCTGCCCAGGGCCACTGTGATGTATCTGTTTATCCACGCGGTCCATCCCTTTTCTCATATCATTTTAAGCTATCAGCGAAAAAAAAAAGGGCAAATCCAAGGCTCAAGTGGACCACACCACATACGACTCTTTGCATTTAATGCCCCATGCATTTAATGACAACCCAAGCTTACTATTTGGTGTCCATCCTTTGGACATGCGGTAAGTGAGTTATGCATGGAAGGAAAGGACGATTAAAAAAATGTAAGCAATGGTCTAGATTTATAATACAGTGTGGCCCACTTGTTGAATGAACATGATGGTTTCAGAGCTAGCCCATGTCCTCTATGGCCCCACCTCACGAACATACGTGCTACACATGTTGGCATGTGTTCCACAGAAGAACGTTCATTCCGACGAGCAGTGACCGAACAGTCTCCAACGCCCTTTTCACGTGTATAACACCCAAATTTTTGGGCCCATGTTGTAACGTGAAATCTATACTCCATCCATCACGCGATAACCCTTATGTTCACCGTACATATAAAATATCAGCCCAATAAAAAACTCATATGGGCTGCACCATACATCTAAAATCACGCATTGTGTCCCACTTGATTTTTGGACCAGGCTGATTTTTGTATCATTCCCTTCATTCCGGTGAATTTGAACTGATGAATGGGTTTGATGAAAGATGCACACCATAGTAGTCCAACCCACAAACCTATGGTTAGCATCGTGGCTCTATTGTTCCACATGTGTGGCCCACTTAAATTGGAAACTAGATAATTTCTTTCCCAAGGGCCTAGTATCGAGGAGCATGCTTGATTGGCTGAATGAATTATGCATAAACAACATGATAATCCTGAATGAATTTTGCATATACGACATGGTGGCCATAAAGAACTTTCTATTTTATGACATAAAACACATTGCAGAGGATTCTTATCCATTCAACGCATGCCTCTTGCGGTAATAATAAAACCCAAGTATAGCTCCAAGACTAAATAGAAAATAATAAAAGAAAGGAAAAAAAAAAAAGAAGTTGCAAAGGACATGTGGCAAGGTGATGTATTAATTGGGTAAAAAAAATTTAAAAAAGAACAAGAAGAAGAAGAAAAGATAATTAGATTGGGTAAAATAAAATAAAATAAAATAAGAAGAAGAAAAGATAATTAGCTTACATTTTAAAAGCACGTTTGGTTTTCTAATTTCTTTTGTAATGTAAAGTAAATATGTTTATGGTATTTGTTTAAACAAGAATGATGGCTTATAAATCGAAAGTCAAATACACTAATAAAAAAAATAAGTAAAAGAAATTGTAATCAATATATTTTATACTATAAAGCTATCATTTTTATAATGTTGTTTGGGTAAAACAAGCAATGATTATAACTCATTATTAAAGTCAAACATAGATGTTTGACTAACTTTAATTACCACACAACTTCAAGAGTAACTAATCATAACTCATCTCCAACCATTTACATTTGTAAGTGAAAAACATAAAAGTAAAACTCACGAGACGGTTTAATTTATTATATTTTCTATTGTCTATCCCACAGCGTGTTTGATTGATAATTGTTTATCTTTTCCATCATCTCACGTCACATAGTAGAATGAACTAACAGGTGTGGTTCTTTAAATATAAACTATCCATGCTTGGACCCTGTATTTGGACAAACCCAATCCTTGCATCACCTTGCCATGCGTACTTTAGAGAGATTGCTTTACCACTGTTTCTGTGGTGTGGTCCACCTAAAATTTGGATCTGTTTCATTTTTTGGATAATGCTAAAAAAATAGCTGTTAAAATGGTTGGACAACATGTATTTAAGGTACATACATCACGAGGGGCCCTACAGTCAGGGATCCCACCCACCTCAGTGTTGGAAATTATACAGAATAAAATATTTCTGTAAAATATGAAAACCAAAAAATCATGATAATCAGAACTAAGGACAAGCTGAAGCACGTCTGAAACGCTATCCTTAAAGCGTTATTTGCCCTTACTCAAGTGAATTAAGTATACTGATAGGTTACAAGCAAACCGCTTCGAGGATACGACGAGTCTGGCGTGGGTCTGCATTCAGCAAACACGAAAGCCCGCCTATGGAAACTCTGTTACACTTAGTCTAGCAGAAATACAATAAAAGAAAAAATTTCAGAAGAAAGAAAGAGAAGAAAATATGTGATTTAGACCATTGCACTGGTTAAGTATTCAGCCACTGGTTCAGTTGAACCATTCTAGACCACACCGTTGGTCTGTTCTTCAAGTAAAGGTTCAACCCCTGCTGTCTTGCTAGAATTACTGTAGTATAGGAGAGGAGTGGAAGACTGTCTCATTTCGTATGGGTCTGCTAGAGTGGGTTGAGAGATGGTTTGGAAACCCGTCCAGGCCCTCTTTTTATAGGCTATGATGGCTGAGGGTTATGGTCCAGAGAATTAAACCTCATAACTGTTTTCTAGTTGTTGGAGAAAACTAGACATTTTATTGTCATTTTCTGACTGTTGTGCATGGACCATTAAGCTGTTGCATGTTGACTGTTGTGAGACAGCGGCTAGCCATTTTCTAGCTGTTGGGCTAGCCATGCAGCAGTTTCTGCTGTACCCTGTACTAATGATATGCTCTTTTTTCAGCTATTTATATATACTGGAGGACTCTCATTCAGTTCTCTAGTCTCTCATTCATCCAGTCATTCGTCAAAGTCGCGAAGGACGTGCGAAGTGTAAAGTGTGCCACTAGCTCCTCTACAGTCACACTGCCTCACATGCCCATGCTCTCGCACCGAGCTCCGGCCCGTGCCCGAGACCAAGCCCGAGCTCGAGCCCGCGCCATAGTCCTTGGACTAGGTAAGTAAATATTATAATATTCCACTGTTTTCATTTAAATCACAAAATCTTCTCTTCCCTTTCTCATGTGAGACTATTCTTAAAAACCCTAAAAAAAAAAAAGAAGCTTTTTACAAAACTTTTAATATATTCTATTATATTTTATTTTAAAATATATTTTATAAAATCAATATTTTGCAACACTCAGTGGATCCAGAGATCCTCCAAAGTTGTGCTCATCATATACCACATGGGGATCTATTATAGGATTATGGGACATGAATCGTCTGTTCGATAGGAAGTTCTTGTGGTTGGGAGCTATGTGGGGCTTATGGAGATGCCTGTGAAAAATCCACTCCATCCGTTAGTTTATAAACATAACAATGAGACATGAGTCCAAAAATAAGGTAGGTCGAAACTCAAGTGGGCCACATTAAAAAAAAAAAACAACGGGAATTGAATGCCCACCATTGGAAACTTCATGGGAAAGAGAGTGACAAATACTGCAGAGATTATGAAAATATCCAGATAATATCACAAAAAATACATTAAATCATACTACTTTGATGCTACAGTCAGAATTTCAAAATATTGGCAGATTTTAAATATAATGTTTTATACAGATATAATAATAGGGAAAGACTAAATATTTTTAAAATTTTAACTATATTTATTAAGTTAAAATAAATATTTTTAATTTCAGCAAGATTTTCTAATGATATATGGCCAATAACCATCTCATCATATGTCAGGAGGATTTATTTGATACTCTAGGGGAGTTCATTGGTCGCATGAGGACCACACAATAGTGACAATCAAACCGCCACTATTAAAATGTTCTTTCGGCTCATTGCAATATTTATTTGCCATCCAACGTATTAATAAGGTCACTTGAACCTAGATGAAGGAAAATTAAAATATCCGCTTGACCCAAAACTTTTGTGGGCCCTAAGTTTTTGTAATGGTGAACATTCAATTCCTATTGTGTGGTTCACTTGATATTTGGATCTGCTTCATTTTATGACCATGCCCTAAAATGAGCTGGAAAACTGATGGACAGCTTTGGATATACAACACATGCATTAAGATTGGCTCCACAGTCCAGGCCTCACCCTCTAAGCAATTACCTACGCTCACTTGAGCCACTCCAATGAGAGCCCGGCTGATAAGGGACACGGATCACCTGCAATGAGGATCAACCTTGATTGTGGGGCCCACTTTGATGTATGCATTATATAACCATGCTCTTCATCCATTTTTCTAGCTTATTATATAACATGGTAAATGTTTTTATTTTTTATTTAAAGAAGAAGCAGATATAGATCTCCCGTGGACCACCTGCAATGTGGACGACTTGATATTTGGATCTACTTTATTTTTAGGACCATGCCCTAAAATGAGCTGAAAAACTGATGGACATCTTGGATATACAACACATGCATTAAGATTGGCTCCACAGTCCGGGCCTCACCCTCTAAGCCATTACCTACGCTCACTTGATCCGCTCCAATGAGAGCCCGGCTGATAAGGCACGTGGATCACCTGTAATGCGGATCCAGCAAGGTGGTTGCCACCTTGATTGTGGGGGCCCACTTTGATGTATGCATTATATAACCATGCTTTTCATCCATTTTTCCAACTTATTACATAGCATGGTAAAAACCAAAAAAAAAAAAAACAAAAAAGAAGAAGCAGATATAGATCTCATGTGGACCACATAGTAGAGATTGAATTTTTACTATTAAAACCTTCTTGGGGTCACAAAAGTTTTGGATCAACTTGCTATTTTTGTTTTCCCTTCGTCCTGGTCTGTGTGACCTTATCAAAAGGTTGGAAGCCAAATAATAGGATGTTTTTTAATGATGGGCATTCAATGACCACCGTTTCATTCGATGAGGTCCACCTAAGATTTATATCTATTTAAATTTCAGAACTATGCCATAAAATAAGCTGGAAAACCAATGGATTACGTTGATATATAAAGCATACATCAGGGTGGAACCTACATTAGGGCTGTGCCCACTTCGCTGAATCGTAACAACTATTCTGCATTCACTCTCACTTTGAATGAATTTCATATAATCATCATGTTGGGCTTAATAAAAACCAACTGTAGACATCTTAGTCTGAATTGTTTTTGGTTTTTGTTGGTGTGGTCCATTTGAATCATAGATGAGCCTTTAGGCCTAACATTAAATTACAATCCGCTAGTCGAAGTGGGTCTCACCATGCACATCTTGGTAATACTTCAAAATATCTTGTTCGAATGAGATATTATTGTGAAGATAGTAAAAAACTTAAGAAATTTGTAACAGAAATTTATATTTAAATTTTAAATTTAGAAATTTTTATAGTAAAATCTCTCAAGGATAAACATTTTACTAAATAATGCTTGGACAATTAGGAATCATGGAGAGACTTCTTAGGGAAAGAAATTATAAAAATGCTCTCTTCCCAATTTTCCTTTAAAACTTAGTGAAACTGGAGACTTGTGAGGCCCACATGTTATTTATTTAACATCCCAACCATCCAACATATGCACCCCACCATGGTGACACACACACACACACACATGAACAAAAAATAAAATAAAAATCAAGCCAATCAAATCACCAAATGGGCTACACTTGAATTTGGATGTTTCAAGCCATATATATTATTTTTTACGAATTGACTCACTTGTGATTGGATCCTAATATTTTTGGTTCACTTAATAATCATGCTTGTGTGCACCTACTAGCTGCGTTGGATGTCAGACATATACCATATGAGCCATTTCATACACATAACCCTTGAGCTTAATAATCTTGGATTCTCTACTTTG
The DNA here is from genome assembly GCA_021015155.1 of Magnolia officinalis. Taxonomy (NCBI): domain Eukaryota; kingdom Viridiplantae; phylum Streptophyta; class Magnoliopsida; order Magnoliales; family Magnoliaceae; genus Magnolia; species Magnolia officinalis. The sequence continues at coordinate 19,602 of JAJHSJ010001602.1, read as the reverse complement.
TAAAGAAAAAGAAAAGATGCCGGTGATAATGCAACTTCTCCTTGAAAATGCAGGGAATATGAGTTCATGGAGGCTATGTTTACTAATAATATGAATACTAGAGTCATTTTGTGCTACAATCTCTTAAATTTATCTGCCATTTAAAATAAATATTTTAAATATTTTAATTTTCAATAATATTCAAAGAAAAACCTTAAAATTTGAAGGGAGAATTTAAGAGGTGCTTTTTAAGGAATGATAATTTCCGGCCCGAAGTGCTTTTTAAGCTGATTAAGTACCACCGGGCTGTCCGAGCTCGGCACAGGTAAGGCCTTTGGGAGACAGCCTAATGTATTGCTTTTATCCACACCATCCATCCATATTTTCATACCATTTTAGGGTAAAAAACCAAAAATGAAACAGAACCATTGCACAAGTGGACCACACTACATGAAGTAGTGATAATAATGATGCCTACGTTGATATCTTCCTAGGGCCTACTGTGGTGTTTATTTTTCATCCAACCCGTTCATAAGGTCATATAGAGCTGAATGAAAGGAAAAGAAAAAAAAAAAAAACCTTGATCCAAAAAATCTATAGCCTCCAAAAAGTTTTCAACGGTAAGGGTTTAATCTCTACTGTGTGCTTCACTTAAGCATTGGATCTACATCGTTGTTTTAGATTATACTCTAAAATGACATGGAAAGATGGACGGACGGTGTGGATAAAACCCATACATCACGGTAGCCCCTCAGAGCTCGTGCATGTGCCGAGCTCTAGGCATGCGTAGTACCCAATTTATCCTCTTCAAAACTACTTCCTCGGATTATCGGCTAGTAGAGGCAATTTGAAAATCTCCCGATAAATTTACAGGCCGAGAAATTGCCGAGAACGAGATTTGTAACTATATAAGATTCTGCACACGTGTTCTACATCGGCCGGTGTGCCAGGAGAACCTTTCCATTCACTGGCGGGAAAGTAAAGAAGAAGAGGAAAAAGACAGAATCCAGATGCATTTAAAAAAAAATAAAAAATCTTCCCTTAAAACTCCTCTCAAAACTTCGATTCCTTCTCCAACACTAACCACTCTCTCTCTCTCTCTCTCTCTCTCTCTCTCTCTCTCTCTCATATACCACTTGTAATCTCAGAATGTATAATCTCATTCATCTTCCATTTTCTAGGGCTTTCTCTCTTTCTTCTTGAAATCGCAGCTTCCAGATTCTTGAATTTTTTTAGGGGTTTTCACATCTTGATTTCAAAGGCTTTTCCATGGCTTCCGTCGGAAACCCGCTCCAGCTTCAAACCCCTCGCTCTCGATTATCTTCTCTGTACCTGTCTTCTGCCAGACTGCTGCCTCGCGCTGATTCTCTAAGCTGCCGCACGCGGTTCTCTCGATTCCCATCCCTCCCCTTCTCTCCGCTGCCGGAAAACCGCTTCGCTGAGCTTTCCGGCAATGTTTTGAAATCTTCGGCTCCGAATCCCATTTTGAGTCGGCGCCGGCCTGTTGAGTTTCCGGTTGTGTCTGCGACAGCGGCTGCTGATGCTGATGGCCACGAGATCGAGGGGTAGGAATTCACGATCGTTGCCTACTTTTATCTCTAATTTTTATTTTTCTTTCCTTTTTTTTTTTTTTCTAGAACTGTTCTTGATGCAGTTTTTGATTAATGAGAATTGGCAGGGTTGCTAACCCTTCCAAGAGCTTTGCAGAGAAGTATCCAGCTCTGATTACTGGCTCTTTCTTCTTCATGTGGTAAGTCATCATGTATCTATGTATTCATGTATATAGGCATGCACATGTATGTATGTGTATGCATCTAGTTATGAATGTTATCCATCTGTCACGAAATTCTTTGAATTTCCAGAAGAATCATGAGTTATTTGTGATTTTTTTCATAGAAAGAAAATTTTCTGACTATTTTCTTGATTTCTTGAATAGTTAATGACTTGCAGCTTATTTGAAAATACCATGAATATTGTTCGTGACTTATTCATGAATTATTCAACATTTTAAAGAAAAAATCTTACAGAAAAGATTCTTGATTTTCCTGAATTCCTCTTGATTTTTCCTGAAAATTCCCAAATCTTGGTCAATTACTTCACTGATTTATTCATGATTCCGAAAATTTAACACCGTGTTATGCTATGTCTTTTATCCTTTTTCCTGCTTTTTTGAATGTGCAGCCATGTGTATGAATGCATGCTCATGCAATTAATTGTATCTGCCTGTTCTGTGTATGTACTGGTGTTTATGTATGCATGTACTTGTGTTTGTGTCCATGTCCATGCACGCAGGTATGTAGGTATGTGCATGCAGCTAATTATGCATGTCAATATCATTTATATATCATTGAATTCCTTGTATGTACATATGTAAGACCATGTGTATATATGTAACATCATCTATGTTTGTGGAAATACTATTGTGCCCTGAGGAGGATGAGAGTTTCATCCATACATGTACTGCGGCACACGCATATGATAATTGGCATCTTCCAACTTGTTGGCTTCACTTGCCTCTATCCAAAATTTCCAAGGTTGGAAGATCCTAACCAACCATCTATTCAGTTATCTTTTGCCCATTGCATGTGCATTGTTGCAAAATTTGTCTTATAATGGCCATTTGTATTCTGTCTATGAGTCAATTCGGATCTTTGACCAGTTTTTTTTTTTTTTTTTGGGTGGTGGAACCGATTGAATGAATAATCCTAATCTGGTCCATCTGTGTATGGTTACGATATGGGAGGAGGATGCTACTTCAAGTTCAAATGCTCCAGGGGGCATTGTTTGTATGCATGAGCAACCATGTATGTATGCATGTAAAATGATGTACAGATGTGTTAGTGGGGTTTCTCCAAGCACACCTGCAAGTGAAGCCCTGCCTTTCCACACACAAGCACTTTTGCCAATATGTGCGAGATCTGATCTTTCCATCAGATGGCCATGTTATTCAGATTTTTTGGACAAAAAATCAGGCCGTTTTACTCCTCATCTGGGGCACAATGTATAGAACAGGGTATAGCTAGAGAAAATCATTTAGCTATTTATTCTGTACGTTGTGGCTCACCTGAGTTAAATGGCCTGATTTTTTGAGGCAGAAGATCTAGTCAGTGTGGCCTGCCTGATGGAAATCACGGATCTTGCATATAGGCATATGTGCTCGTGTGTGGATGGGCAAGCTCTACCACATGTGGTCTTAGCATACCTCGGATCTGTATGTATGTTGTTTTTGTTAGTGTGGAATGTGCATTGCAAATTTTTGAATATTTTGTATCGCAATTATTTTAAGGAGAGTATTCCCACATTTGAGTCCATTAGAATTTTGAACTGAAAGTGTTTACTAGTTACATGGTTTTGTTTGTCTAATATTAATTAATATCTTATACCCTTCTCATCGTAGATGTGGGAATGTGGGTAGCTCATCAACGATGTCAATATCCTCAACAATAAGGAAAGACTTCTTTTCTGAATGAATCAAGGATTTTGACTTCGAGATGCATGAATGTCATCATCTGCATCTGCATATTAAAAGGTACTCGGGTGTGCATATGGGCATGCTTGTATGCAGTCGATGGATCTCTTTTACCTATGAGAAGAAGGGTATTTGGAAATTTTAGAATAGCCAAATGGAGTTCAAACATATCATTCTTTAGAGATCTAGGAAATATACAGTTCGAGCATTTGCTTGGCCCTGATAAACTGCATGGTTGGGTACACCTTGTGGTGATCCAGATCATTTATGTGGTGGATGGGTGATTCCCCAAGCACCTAGTCTGCTGGATGATCCTAACTATTCGATTGGGCCCCAGTAAATGTGGACATTTTGTTTCATTTGTCCATTTTTGTTGGATCACTTGAATCATCTGACAGGGGAGTGTTAGCGCATAGCCCATCATCCCATGATGGGGTCCGCAGATCAATAGCTTAATACCAAAGGTCGACTCCGCCATTTTTTGCCAGCAAACCAAAAACTCAGCTGTTTCGTTTGAGCTTAATATAACATCACTTGGTGATGGGGTCTATTAACATTTCAATATTTTTCTGGAGTCTTTTCAAAAATAGTTCTTGTTCTGGCTACTTTGTGACTCTGTTGCCATTGCTAATATATTGCATGTGAATCGTTTTTAACAGTCATGGTTGTTCTTGCTTCAGGTACTTCTTGAATGTAATTTTCAACATACTTAATAAGAAGGTGTATAACTATTTCCCATATCCATAGTAAGTATCTATGCTAAGTGCATCTTTACATCTTGTAGACTCAAAGATGTTTCAATTTTTTGCAAATGAATAGTTCAAACTCTTTGTTACTATTGCTGATAACACTTTTCGTTTGATCTTGTGGATTATGTCAACTATATAAAATGACAGATTGTTGGTGAGATTTTCAGAAAAGTTTTCTTTTTGTGCAGTTTTGTCTCTGTTGTGCATCTCCTTGTTGGAGTGGTATACTGTCTTGTTAGCTGGGCTGTTGGTCTACCAAAACGTGCTGTGAGTTCCAACTTCAGACCACCTGTTCGGTTGCTCTTTTAAAGAGTCTCTAAGGGGCATTATAGCTTATGTTCTTCAAATGTCTTCTTGCCCCCTCTCCCCGTTTGAGCAGCCAATTGATAAGGATCTGTTGGCTCTCCTCACTCCAGTTGCATTTTGTCATGCGCTTGGGCATGTGATGTCGAATGTATCATTTGCAGCTGTTGCCGTGTCATTTACTCACACCATCAAAGGTATGCAATTTTGTGGTCACTGAAGTTTGCTTATTAAAGCAGATATCTGCATTGATATCATGCAGATCTAATGAAAAATTCATATGTGCACTTCATTTTATACACTGCACAGTCGTATTTGCAGTATCTAACCAGGTTGAACTGTCTGGTCCAGTTCACGTTTTAAAACATAGATCTAAAGAATGGGACAAAAGCGTAACTTTTGTTATACATTGAGCTGTTGGAAGATCGAGGGTTGAACCACCTCTTCCTAATCTGCACTTTTATACTGAAGGTGGTACCAGTTCAGAAAGATTCACATAAGAACCTGGTCCAAAAATTACTCCTGTTTGTGTTATGTTGTTTTCCTTTCTTGTGATTGGAGCAATTTCTCCTATGGATGTGGCGTCGGTGGTTCTTTCCTATTGCACAAGGGTTTTGTTTGTTTTGTTCAATTCATGATAGTTTACGGGGGACATGTTGTTCTTAAGGATTGTCATCTCGTTGATTTTTTTTAATTGATTGTATGACTTGATTTCTTCTTAGATTTGGATTTTTTAACAACCTGAGCAAGTTATGCATTTGATAGAGACAGTTTCTAGTACATGTTATGTCATTTCTAATTGCCTAGGGTTTCTTACGATGGAATAAATTTTGTTCAAAGTTTTACCGGAGATTTTCTTTTTCATGTTTCTTTGCCTTCCTTCCTATCTGGAAGGCTCAAAAGGAGTGTACTTGCTTGTTTGTATTAGCAAGTAGCTTGTCCATGTTTCAATATGCTAAATCTTCATCTGAAGCAATGTTTTGAATATCGTTATCGCGTAATGTATCTCTCCCTTGGGATATGGATACCTATCGGTTATCGCATGGGATATATCGGTTATATTGCGTAATGTATCGCTGTTGTTGGGAAACATGGGAACATTGGGAAATTGGTCAATTTTTTCAATGAAACTTTAGAGATTGTTGAAAAAGACATCAATACACACTTAGAAATCAAAATATTACAAAACGGTGCACATAATAGGGGTTTCCTTTGTATGGGGTCCTAATATATGCGCTTTCCAATTGAACTGATGCAAGTATATTAAAAGTCTATTCTTATAATTTATAAACGTAAGAAGACATGTTTGGAAACACAAGCAATACATTCAAAAGCAAAAGAAGAATCACTAGATCAGGTTACATACATGTTTAATTTTGTGTTTGGATACAAAGATTGCAACGAATTTGCGAGAAATTAAGATATTTTGATTTTTCTCAATTTTCCGCAACTTGACCCATCTCCCCCAAATCTCGAAATTGAAGTTCCAAATCCATGATTTTTCATGGAAAACATGAAGAATCATAAATTGTAACCATTCGACACTGGTTTAACATGATTTACAACAAAAACATGTATCGAAAATCGAAAATGCTCATTGGATCGAATATGTGGGATATATTGGCACTACCTGTGTGTTTCGTATCGCACAGGTGGGATACAAGATATATCGTGGGATATATCGGCTGATATTGTCGATATTTAAAACACCGATCTAAAGTAGCCCAACAACATGCTTCAAACATGATATTGAAGGAACTTCTTGCTTTAACAGTTTCAAGTTGGAAGCAACTTTTAAATGGCAAAGATGTTAAGCTGATAACTTTTCAGTTATTAAATTGGTGGATAATGAGCATTCCAAATTTGTTGTTGATTTCTTGGAAGGCTTCTGTTTGAACTCACATTGTAGATAATGGATAATAGGAGATACTTTTGCCGAACCAGAGGTCCTTGTTCTTATGTTTGTTTTTGTCTTGGCACTTCGATCAAACTTACCATTTTGGATCCTTTATGTTGAGGATGTCATGCATATGCTAAGGCAAGTTGTAAATAAGGAGTGCATAGGTTTTTCCTCCTATTGAACTAATTAATCATCATCTTGATGCTCTTATACAGCCTTGGAGCCTTTCTTCAATGCCGCTGCTTCCCAATTTATTTTGGGTCATCAAATTCCTTTCTCTCTCTGGCTATCATTGGCCCCTGTTGTGTTGGTAACCCTTTGACATTTTTTCTTTTTCTTTGTCTATGTTTGGTTCATTTACCTTGCAATTTGCCATCTTATTATGTGGAGAAAGAAAATTATTCTCTGATCTGCTTTGCGGCTTTGTATTCCAGGTGTTTCCATGGCATCATTGACTGAACTCTCCTTCAACTGGACTGGTTTCATTAGTGCAATGATTTCAAATATTGCTTTTACATACAGAAGCATTTATTCAAAGAAAGCCATGGTATGACTGTTCCAACTGCATTCACAGTACTTGCAACACTAAGCTCAGCATGTGCTGGTAGGCTGCATCGAATTGTTCGGCTGGTGCCTGGAGGCAGATATCTTGCACAAATTGCTTGTGTTTTATGTTAAAGAATACATTTGTCACTGGTCATATTTCTCTAGTTTTATCATGATAATTTCCCAGGGATGTGTATTCAGCCATTTTCCTTTCCAATGACCCTTATGTCCGTAAGAATCCCATCTACCAAAGGGATTCTGCATTGGGGGAGCCTAGGTTGACTTGTAAATCAGTTTGTGGAATACTTTAGGTGTTTTGGGAATCCGAAAGGTCATATACCTATCTACCTGCAGGTCACTCACAGAAACATACGCTGACACACATAGATGCACTATTTGCAACGAGAAACTGAAAAAGAAAAAAGAAAAGAAAAACTGATTATTCAAGGCTGGCCTCTAGCCTAAGCTGGCAACTGAGCAAAGTATTGCAAGTAATGATATTTCCTTTCTCCACCTCTATTTCCGTCTTTAATCTTCTTTCTTCATATTTTGACAGACTGGTATGGACAGTACAAATGTGTATGCTTATATTTCGATTATTGCCCTCCTCGTTTGCATCCCTCCTGCGATAATAGTAAGAAATTCCGACCATTACTGGTGCTTACTTGAAGTTAGATATTCCTTCATCCAATAAGCATTTCTTTCAGTGGATTTAGATGACAGCTTGTTGTGTACTTTCAGATTGAAGGACCCCGGCTGATGCAGTATGGTTTTGCCGATGCAATTGCTAAAGTGGGTCTTTATAAGTTCATTTCCGATCTTTTCTGGATAGGGATGTTTTACCATCTATACAATCAGGTGACTGTCCAAGCATTCTATTCTATCCTATAGTCATCCTTTTCTTTTCCTTCTGTTTTGTTTTCACCATGAGTTAAAAACTTGCTGAGAGTGTTAAGTTCTCTACTTCCTTTTGGCTGACCTATTGTTCATCCTATGCCTCCAGTTTTCTATTTACTGATCATTTTATTGTTGTCTTCAGCCTTCCTCACTGGTTTTGATTTTAAATTTTTTTGTTGCAGATTGCTACGAACACTTTGGAACGAGTTGCACCCCTTACACATGCAGTTGGAAATGTGCTGAAGCGAGTATTTGTCATTGGGTTTTCTATCGTGGTGTTTGGTAATTACTTGATTTCCTTCCCCTTCTTTGAGCTATACATACTTGTAAACCCATGTTCAGTTCTTTCACTATAATATTTTGAAACCCTTTTTGTTTTGTTTGTGGAAATGTGGCAATGTTGAAGTAAATGGACCATCACACACTTCTGGTGCCATCATCTAACAATTAAATTAATGAAAAACCTGCCAATCAGTTTGGAAATATTGACCAATGTCCTTAGTCAAAATGTGGTGAAAGCCTAGAATCTTTGCCACTTTCCTCACTTGTTACTTGTTAGTGACTTGCATTCCACACGTGGCAAACATGTATGAGATCCAAAATTCCAATAAGTAGGCCCATCTTCATATGAGTATCCCAAGATTCACACCAAATGCATGATCCTAACCTTTGAAAGAAACTTTAGGATTTTGATGTAGGATGGGTAGAGGATGATTCAATGGAGGGCCAGGATCGCACAGATTGGGGCTGGAGGGGCCCCAATTGAAAAAAAAAACCGGCCTAAACGTGCACTATACCTTCCAAAGGCCATAACTTTGCAAATAGTTATATGTTTCATGCGCATAATATACCATTCGATGAGCTCTACGCCCTAGCCAACATTCCAAAGTTTGTAGGCTCCCTTCGGCTTTTGGCCCACAAACGGCTTCACAAAATTCAATCTTTAGAGGAGTTAATTTTGAGTTTTTAGTTAAAATTTACTATTTTTAGTAGAGTTGCTAGTAGAGTTTGCTACTTTTTAAGTTTTAAGTGTTTTAGGGTTTTGAGTCTTGTAATAGCTTAAAGTCATTGTTTGATTTGCGGGAAAGAGTTTGTTAGTTTAGAAGTCGTTTATATCTATTTTTCCTACATTTACTATTTTAGGAAAGTTTATTATTTCGGGAAAGTTACAAATTTAGTGTTTGGGGCTTATATAAGTCCACATGAAACAAAAGGGCTTTGTAAATAGACTTCTTCATCATCCATATCAATTTTATCTATCGTTTTTACAAATTTCTCTCTCCGTGTGGATTTAAGTTCTATTCTTGAGAAGAAGATGGTGATCTCCTCTTTATTGATATACCCACTATGTTATATGGTATCAAAGTGAGGTCTTTCCTCGACTCATGCATTCAATAACGGAATGGGCGGCGAAAATCTTGCGGGCGTTGTTCCAGAGAATCAATCATTATGGGTGGTGAAAATCCTGTGGGCGGTGTTCCAGAGAATCAATCATTATTTGAGGCAAAGTTTGTTGCCTTCCAATAGAAAAACCAGCAATGCATGCAAGAGATGCATGCGATAATTGCTCGGTTGACTAAGTCCATTGAGCGCGTTTAGAGCTAAGGCAACAAATAGCTTGCGACCATTGAAGGGGCTCACGATTGGCTAGTTTGTGGTCCAACAAATCCACCACACACGCCATATCGTAGACCCCAACATGATGGTAATGGGTTTGACAATGAGGTGGATGAGATCCTAACAAGGGGGGTAAGGAGTCACTGGACAAGATTGGGACTACCGATCTAAGGTATATCTCCCTTCTTTCAATGGGTAGCTTAACATTGAGGACCTTCTTGACTGGCTCATGAGGTAGAGAAATTCTTCAATTGCTTGGAGATCCTTTGTGGAGAAGAAAGTAAAGCTGGGAGCGTATAAGCTTAATGGCAGGGGCATTAGCATGGTGGGAGCAACTCCCAACTCTCGTGGGTGCGGCAATTGGAGGCACCAATACAAACTTGGCCATGGATGAAGAAGTTGATGCAAGCGTGGTTTTTGCCAGTAGGCCATGATACGGTATTATCTCAATAATACCAAAATTGCCATTAAGGAAGCTGTACGATGAAGGATTATGCAGAAGAATTTTGATGTTTATTCTCATTTAACGATTTAACAGAGATTGAGTGACAACAAGTAGCAAGGTTCACAAGTGGACTGTATAGGGAAATATAAGATCGGATGATGATGCAGGCCATCTGGATCCTTAATGAAGCTCTCAAGTTGGCGATCATAGTGGAGACATAACCAGAGAGGCCAATTGCAAGACCACAATGTCACACATGCCTACGACTCGGTTGTAGAGCCCGTGAGTGCTCAAGTATTGGGAACCAGGGCGTGAAACAAGCAATGGAGGAAATCGTCATTGTTGAACGTTCATGGGCTACAATGCAGGCCCAAGGAAGAAGTCCTACCAGGGGATGTTCTTGGCCTTCCATTGTTGCGAATCGAGATTCAGGAAGTGAACAAGCCAAGCAACAGGGAGGAGCAACCATGATGTAGGATAGACCTCTCCACTGATGTGCACCCAAAGAGGTCTGTTATAGTTGAAGAGGGTTAAAGAGGGGCTGATGGAGGTGGTAAAGGGTGGAATGAAGGGTTTAAAGGAGTAATAGGGGAAGGTGATGAGGACATCCGAGCACCATACCAGATGAGGAGGGCTAAGCTAGTATCCTTATGTCTAGACGACTATTACATGGGGTTCACTTGCCCAATTCACATTCCTAGTCACGTTGAAAACCCCATGTGCATGTTCGTGCATATTTGAAGACCCCTACACTGGGAAGATGCACAAGGGCTGCATATAAGAGCTTGATGGACACATCGGACCATTAGATCGGGTGGACACGATGATCGAACCGTTGGATCATCATCATCGGACATCTTGATCGTGGACCCTCATGGCTCACAATATAGTTCAGTTTTTTAGATTGTTTACATGTTTTGTTATTTTTGGTATAGCTTATATTTGTGTTGAGATTAGAGATTTAAAAATAACTTTTAATTTATTAAGCGTCTTTATGTCGAGAATCTTATTTGAGAGCGCCTTTTTGTAAAAGGTCTTTTATGAGACTATAAAAGAGAAAAGGGGGTGGTGTGGAGCCCTAATGCCATTATTTTGAAAAAAAAACTTTGCGTTTTCTCTTCTTCATGTGATTTGAAGAATACTCCCATGTGATTTAGAGCTTGGGTGTGGTGCGATTCTATTCTCTATTCAATGGAGGCGTGTAGGCTTCCATCTATTATCTTCCTTCTCTCTTCCCTTTAAAAAAAGATGTATTTTCCCCAAAAACTTCATCTCTCTTCTTCCCTTCATCCAAAACCTTAATTCCCCTCTACCAATACCTAAATCCATCAATCCTCTTAACCAATTCACCCAATTTATCCCTAATTTCATCTTTTCTCCCAATTCTAAAAAATCCTAATTCCAAAATCCCCAATTCCCATGAACTCTAATTTTTCAAAATTCAGATTTTTTTCTTTCCTAACCCTAATCATAGAACTTACAAGTTAGTCCCTTGAGTGTGGAATGTGCTTTTGTTAAATTGGAAGTTCTATCCTTCCATCGGGCCTAGTTTTAACTGATTTATGTGATTTTTTAGCATGAGGGCATGTGATTTAGGTTAAATCAGATTTATTTCCTATTGCTTAATTTTAATTATGTGGTGGGTTAGTATCTTTTGTTAATTTAATTACTTTATGGACTCTTTTATAATCTCCACGTTGCACACTATCATTAAATCATGTGTCCTGCATCAGAAGGTTTTATGAAGAAGATTTTAGGGCTTGAAGTCAAGTGTTGAAGTTTTGGATAGTAACTTGTGAGAGGTAAAATTGGGCAGGAAGAGACAAAAGAGAAAGAGTGGATGATATACCTTAGGGTGTTGCTAAGGTTTTCTAGGAGTCTCACTGAGAAAATTTAATGGATTCTCACCATTAACAAACTATTCATTCAATCTCAAATCTAAAATGGTTTACAATGGCATGAACTTCTCGCTTTATAGACTTAATAGAACTTTCCTACATTTACCCAGCAACTTAGGAAAACTAAAAGTCACTCTAGTTTCAAGGAGAATTAATAACTAAAACCCTAGTCCCAAACAACATTTTCCTGAAAACATCTTCATAGAACTCTACTTTCAAAACAAAGTCTCTTTGACATTCTAGAGAATCCTTGAATGAAAATAATTTCCAATTAAGATTTGGACAGTTTGAATGACCTGCTGGCTTAGTAGAGTTATGGGCCCAATCTATGGGCTTTTGGACAATCATGGGTCTTCTTGGGCTTGCAGCTATAGGTCTTAAAGCTTATGGGCATGTCTTTGTTATGGGCCCACATCATTCTCATTAGTTTTTTCTCTCTTGCTTAAACTTTAAGGGGGGCTAATCCCCATCAAACCAGTACCATAAATACATCCTAGAACCCCTATGCTCCATCCAAGCCGACTAAGTATTAGAGGTGTAGTCAACCTGGGCATTGATCTAACTAGTACTCTCTCAGAGACATGGCTAACCTAACCACTAACTCAGGGGAGGCAGGTGAGGATCAGTCAAATTCTAAAGAAGAGTGGGACAACAAACCCATGACAAAGACAGAAGAGGAGTGAACTTATGAAGACAATGGGCGCCTCTTTTGTGATGTACACTTTGAAGTATGAGAAAGATGAATACTTGTGATGTGGTCATAGATGGATGCAACAACAAGAACATAATGTCCAAGGCAGTGGTAGACAAGGTACAATTGGAGACGGAAAAAACACCTATACATAATTGGTTGGATTAAGAAGGTCAGTAAAACCATGGTAATCGAGCGATGCTTAATTCCGTTTTCAATTGATGGAATTATAAAGATGAAGTTGTATGCGATGTGATTGCTATGGAAGCATGCCATATGATACTTGGATAGCTATGGTAGCATGACGTTGACTCTACCCATAGAGGTAGGGACAACATCTATATCTTCTTGAAAGATGGGAAAGATTATCCTTGCTCTTCTGGGTGAGGAAAACCCACCCGAAGCTTCCCAAGAGGAATGATAGTCTTTCCTACTGGTGGATGGTATAGAGCCCATGTCAGTCTAGAAAAATCAATGTGAATGTAGAACTCAAAGAGATTATTCCAGAAGACCCCCTAGATAGATTAGCATTTCAAATTGTTCTAAGAAGGCAATCTAGTGATGGTTCACCTAAGAAAGGAGTAGTTCCTAGGAGTAAAACAAGTGGAAGAACACGAATATTAGACCGTATCAGATACTCACGAAGATCAATGACCATGTCTATTTTGTTGATCTTCCCGAGGGTATGGTGATATCGCAAACGTTTCTTGTTGCAAACTTGTTCGAGTATCTTTCACCAATGGGTCATACGCAACCCCTGATTAACTCGAGGAGTTCTCTTCAAGTGGAGGGGGCTGATGTAGAACGGGTAGAGGAAGATTCAATGGAGGGCTGAGATTGCACAGGCTCGGGCTGGAGGGGCCCGATTGAGCAAAAAGGCCTAAATGCGCACTATAGCTTTCGACAGCCATAATCTTGCAACCTGTTATCTGTTTTGTGAGTATAATATACCAGTGGAAAGCTATCGATGAGCTCTAGACCTTGGCTTTGATTGTTGGCCCCCAAACGGCTTCACAAAATTCAATTATTTTATGGGTTAATTTTGAGTTATAAGTTAAATTTTACTAGAGTTAGTTCCTATAATAAGCTATTTTTAGGTATTTTAGGGTTTGGAGAGTCCTATAATAGCTTAAAGTCCTTGTTTGAGTCATGGAAACGAGTATAAGTTAGTATAGAAGTTACTATTTTTACTAAGTTGACTATTTTGGAAAGTTTACTATATTGGGAAAGTTACAAATTTAGTGTTTAGGGCTTATATAAATCATATGAAAGGGCCTTGTAAACAATTTTTCAATCATAATATCAATTTTATCTGTTATTTTTAAAGATTTCTCTCCTTGTAGATTCAAGGCTATTTTGAGAAGAAGACAATAATCTTCTCTTTATCCACATACCCACTGTCTGAATTTCAGGAAAAATGGAGGGTAAGAGAAACTCTAGTTGACCTTTCCATATTGTCCATTTTCTTTCCTAAAAGTTCTCCAATACAATGTTAGAATTGTCTGACTAGTCAAACTTTTGGGGTATGGCCCATCCAATGTGTAGCGTCTACATGAGATATTGTACATGCTTGCCAGTTGCTGCTTCTTTGAGCATCAGTGGGTCATACAACTTAAGCACAGAAAGTGACAAAAACTAATCTCCATAAATCTGCTGAAGAAACAACTCTACTTTGAGATGACAAGCAACTCTGATGCAATATTTGACGTGGAACCAAGTCAGGAGACTTTCTAGAAGAATGACATGAGAAAAAAAAGCTTGTTGAAGAGGTAAGGACCTTACAATTTTACAAGGGAGAGCCAAGTTGAAATATAATACCAAGGCCACTTTAATAGAAACGGAAACACTAATGCAGTTTGAACTCTCAAAAAGCTAGCTTTAACAGCCTTTGTGATCTCTCTTGCCCATTCATTCATGTCATGGGATCCCCTTTTCTCCTTCTACAGATACTTAAAATTAGAGTTCTGATAACTGTCTTCACCCTATCAGTTTGAATCATTGGCTCGTTGTTAGTAGGGCTGTCAATGGGCTGAGCTGGCATGTTGGGCTTTTGGGCCTGGCTTGCCTAGGGCTGGGATTGGGCTGGAATTCTAGGCCTGAGGCCTAAAACTCAAGCCTGTTTAATTACCAGTTGCGCTCAGGCTTTGCTGAAGAGCTTGCAGCCTGGACTGAGCCTGGGCATTTTTTCATCTTATGCATGATGTGAGTAATACTTAATGAGCATCCCAGATCCTGCACAAATGGGTAGTCGGGCTTGTAAATTTATGTGTTGGCCCTTCACAGGTCCAGTCCAGGCTTGGGCCTAGGTTTTTCTTTAAGGCTGGCTTGGACAGACCTGGCCCAGCCCATTTACAGTCCCATTAGTTTGACATCATAGTGAATATTTTCATTACTTTAGAGAGTGACACATGGTGATCTTGTTATGAACCCATTAAGATTTACTTGGGAACTTAGATTGTATTCCATCTTCCACTAAAACCTTATTACTTATAAGACCTAAAACCCAAACTAAGTTCATCAAAAATAAAACATGCTCATCTAATATGCTGGGATTTCATTACAGTGAACTCACTTGTTGACAAACATCAATGTAGACATATCTGTAGCACAGCATCACAGCATCACACTCAGTTATGAGTGACCGGGTGAATGCTTGATAAATAAAGATTACTTGAATAACATTGCATCCGTTGTAAGCAATTAGCCAAGTTTTCTGACAGATGCTGCTTGTATTTCAATTAAAGTGGACACCACAAGTTGGATCGGATGTCCATTTGAAACCTGTAGCCGGTAATGTTTATTGAGAATTGACTACCTGCAGCTGAGGCAATCACTTCCCACATTTCTTTTATATATATATATATATATATATATATATATATATATATATATATATATATAAATCTATATATATATATAAAAGTTTTCTTTAGGGTGCATTTGGTTGCACCAAATATCATGAAATTTCATTATATTTGGGGCAACCAAACTCACCCTTAACGTATCCATTTTCACTGTTCCCATGCGATGCTTCTGGATACCAACAACTGAAACATGAATCTGTGCTCTCAGGTTTCTCGTCTGTTCTAACGCTTGTAAAACCATGCAGGCAATAGGATCTCCAAGCAGACTGGCATCGGTACCATCATAGCAATTGCGGGTGTTGCAATCTATTCCCTGATCAAGGCAAACATAGAAGAGGAAAAACGAGTATGGTTTCATTTTCTGTTCCTCTTGATTTGAAATATCAATCAAGTGCCAGTTCTTTTTCCTTTTCTAGCCTCAGTAATAGAAAAATGAGTATCGTTTACAACTGTAAAACCCTTTCCTCTCACACTACAACTACCACACAGCATGTTTGCTATGTTTTTTGGTGCTTATATCTAAGCAGTAAATTCAGTCGGGGTTGCAGGTCTGAAGCATGTTCGTGTCTGGCCCATGAGCCAATTACCTGAGTACCAGCTCAGCTGGCAATGAAGGAATTTGGCAAGGGCTGGGCTGGGCACACCATCCAAACACTAAGACAACAATGTTAGATTAGTTAGGTCCAGTCCCACTTGATTGGCCACTTGGAAGATGCACCCTAAAATCGAGCCCGGGACCAACCTGTGGACTTCAAGATTCACTTGGCTGATGTAGGCCATAGTTCTAAAACTCGTCGGCTGGACTTGAAACTCGGCTGAGTCGATCTCGGCTCAGTGAGATTTTGGGGAGAGCTACCAGGAAACTTGGTTATGAGAAAGCCTCAACCTTGACTCAGGAAGACTCACTGAGTTGACTTGCTGACTCGATCAACTTAAGGGCCTGTTAGGTAATTACAGTGTATTTACACTTTTTTAAGCATTAATTACATGCAACAAGAATTTGTGTTGGAAAGGATGCTGTATGATATTGACAGCAGCAACTTTTAGGTATGGAAAACGAGATGGACTCTGTGGGCCCCCCATGATGTAAATGTTTTATCCACGCTGCCCATTCATTTGGCCAGATCATTGTAGAGTATGCCTCCAAAAATGATACAGATTCAAAGCTCAACTGGACCACACTATGGGAAGAACATTTAAATGGTTAGCGTTCAATCTCCAGTATTTATGTAGTGTGGTACACTCTTCACTTTCAATCATGAAATCTGATCTGGGCCAACTCCTCTTCACTTTCAAACGTGTTGGGTTGAAATCTGATCCGGGCCAACTCCTCTTCACTTTCCATCAAACCCAACAGGCCCTAAAGTGACAAGGCAATTTTTAAACTTAAATTAAATAAATACATAAGTGGATGTTCTACCCCAAGAAACTATGCTACACACTTTGATGTCTATTCTGTATTTTATATTACTTATATAAATTAACTATTTCAGGTAGTCTCTATTATTGCCAATATTTTTCAATTCTTAATTATTAACCATCAAGTTGAGTTAGGTTGAGTTCTCGAGTCCGACCTGACTCGGACGAACATTTGAGTCAAGTTGGGTTTTTGGGTTTTTTAACTATGATCTGGACAGCTTCCTAACAAGTAGCGGTTAAATGCAAGCCAATTTTTTTGCAATTGCTTATGAATATTGTTAGCTTATGCTTACTATATTTATCTTTGATATTTTCAGAAGGCTGCTGCAACCACTGCATCTTAATGCAAATCAGAGCAATAAAAATGGATTCTGCACTCCCCCTTTCCATTGGTAAGGGTGTGATAACAAGGCCCGGAGGTATGGTGCATGCGAATTTTTGCATTAGAAAAAGCTGACATTTTTTGTTTTGTATTAGCACTCTCATTTTCCTTTAAAACGATCAAACACTCCATGGATTAAAAGGAAAAGAAAAAGAAAAAGAAAAAAACAGAAAGAAATGAAAAAAGAAAGAAAGAATGAAAGTAGAAATCCATTTCTGTTGTGTTTACTCGTAGTTTGATAATACCATGTTGCCGATCACCGTATATGAATTCATCTGGTGGTATGGTACGAATGTCTGTATCATGATGCATGAATTTTATCGAACAGTTTGCACTGTCTGCTTCCATTTTAGTAGAATTAATGTCGTACCAAGGTCGCTGATCTCAACTGTAAAGGATGTAAGAACCTTGGTGGTTTACATTCGAGTACAAATCGATGAAAGCTTTGCTGAAGCGCTTGTACACGCTACAAGTGCCAACATACCATGCAGATGCTCTGGGCCCATGAATGAGGTCTAAGCCACTGTTTACGGAACAAATGTATGGCTGAAAAATACTAATCATGGCTAAGTGGATCAGATTTATTTTTGGGTAAGAACATCCACAACGGTTGGATCCACCTGATGGATGGCTTGGATATTGCATCTGTTGCCATGTAGGTGGTATTCATTGTACGCAAGTGTGGGCTTAGAAAAGCTCCATTGAGGGTGCGTGCGGGACTGCTATTTCTGCCTCTCTTTTTTTTTGAGCCGGGCCCATTGGGTGATCCCTGCAGGCTGCACCTACTTCAGGTGGGCCAGTGTGCTGAACAAAATAGATGGCTAAAAAACATGTTTTAAGCTGGCCATTTGATTGTACTTGGGAGGGCATATGCTTGGTTGAACCGAAGTGGAAATTAAAGAAGGAATGCAGCCATAATTGGGTGGATCTTGGCCTTAAGGAGTGCAGCCATAATTTGGCTCTATCTTTTATAGGGAAGAGAAAAAAATTTCAATCTCACCACATTTTAGGAGACATTGTTGTAGTGCAAGAGTAAACAATCTCATCGAATTCTTTGAGGTGCAAATATGGACCTCTTATGGCTTGCAGGTAATCATGTAATGTCCTAACTAGCAGTACATTGTGTCAATGTACTCCGTTCTCATCAGGGTTTGGTTTGTTCTTAATCATAGTTGATTCACAAGTACCAAGTATTTTCTAGTTCTACGGTGAATGGATAGTCCTTCAAGCACACCTTCTTCGCTTAAAAGACGAAGTGTGTGATCATGTGTCTACTTGGACATGAACACACAAATACTAAAATTAAAAACCTAACCCTAAAAAAAGTAAAAACATGGGAATACCCAACTAAGAAAGCAATTAAGAGGGAATAAGAGAATGATGTTATGGGTGGGGAAAAAATAATCATAGAACATATAAAAATGTTAGTAATTAATGAATTTTTAAAAAACCTAGAAACAAAATTCTAAAAACAAAATAAATAACCTAGAGAGACATAAATTCTAAAAACAAACCTTAGGAACTAAACTTAAAGTGTTCTTAACACAATCCCCAACAATGGCGCCAAAAACTTGTTTAACCACCCTAAGTACAAGGTTGCAAAATAGTACATATACTCAGTACGACTGAGGCTGATCCATAGGGACTGAATTGGTTAAAAGCACTACTAAAACTAGAAAACAAATATGAATATGACTTTTCTTGTTAGGGCAAATTGGAATAATGTAGAAACAATTAATAAATGCAAACTAAGGATTCATGGATCCACTTTTAAACAAACCCTTATAGTAATTTGCGAATTCAACTTCGATACTCAATTGGAATCGAATAAGGATTAATACCAATCAAAATATAGAATTATTTAACCAATTTAGATATCCAAACAAGATATGAATCTTAATTGATTGATTTCTCTAAAGAACTAAGTATTTGATTGCAGGCGATTCCAAGTGTCTATTCTACTTGAAGTTAATAATAGATCAAGGGTTTTGTAGATTAAAACTTTCACCAATACTAAGAATTCAATCAAAACAATATCAATTCATTAATCAAACTATTGTCATTGAATTTAAAAACGAAAAACTATAAGAATCCATTAAAAGGTTACTCCTTAGCCTTGCCAAGAGATTAGCTAAGCATAGCTAACACCTTAAAACAGAAAAGACATAAAAACAAACTAAAACCGAAATGAAAATTAAAAGAAGGGAGGCGCCGACAAAGCCGCCCCCCCCCCACCCCCCCCCCTCGTCTTTAAAACACGTTTAGAGGGCCTTCTTAAACAAGAAAATTTTCCACCAACTTTGAAAATTTCAATTGATTTGATTCCAATTGAAATCCATTGATCGAATGAAACAACTTTTCGATTGAATCAAAAGTGTTAGAAACTGTCAAATAAGTAATTTCAAAAGTTCGGTATTTTTCTCGATCAAATCGAACTCCTCTT
>JAJHSJ010002608.1:0-44438 GCA_021015155.1 Magnolia officinalis | reverse complement strand
CAGTCATGGCCCCTGCTCGACCGATCGAGGGAGTCCACTCGACCGGTCGTGACCAGTCGTGGACTGGCTCCACTCAAAGTCCAGCGAGCATAGTTTTTTTGGGTTCCGAGGTGCTCGATCCGATCGGATCATTCTCTCGACCGGTTCGTGCAGTCTGCTCCGACCAGTCGAGGTTACGCAGATTGGTTTCGCCGAATTTGATACGGACTGCGGATTTTGGTGTCGCCTTTCACAAGGGTGCGAAAGGGAAGTTGCCTAAACTATAACTAGGAGTCCCTAGGGCTTTTCTAGGGTTAGGTGAGCATTAGAAAACATAGGAAATAATTCTAAGGTGTGGGCAAAGGGTTTTTCTCTGTATTTCCAAGGGAGAGGTTAGTATATCGCTTTGTAATCTCTGTTTTTCTTCATAGTGGAAGATTGCATCCATGGTTTTTTACCCTTGTTTGGGTTTTTCGACGACGTATATCTTGTCTTGTGGTTTGTTTGGATTGCTTTGATCTTTTTCTAGTTTATATTTCTTCTCGTTTATCGTTTGGTGGTGGAGGCCTTGAGATTGGATCTCGTCTCACTCTGTCATTTGTTGATGTGTTGTTGCAACAACTGGTATCTCGAGCTATTGGTTTAGTTCTATTGGGAGCGATGACAGAAGAAGGGAAAACTAGAATTGAGAAGTTTGATGGTTCAAACTTTGCCTTCTGGAAGATGCAAATGGAGGATTATCTGTATCAGAAGGACCTCTATATTCCTCTAGGAGGAAAAGAGAAGAAAACAGAAAAGATGACAAATGATGAATGGTTTTTACTAGATAGGAAGGCATTAGGAACGATCCGACTCGCTTTGTTTAAGAGCGTTGCCTTCAATATATCCAAGGTGAAAACTACAAAAGAATTAATGGAAGCCCTAGCCACCATGTATGAAAAGCCTTCAGCATCCAACAAGGTTCATCTTATGAAACAGCTATTCAACATGAAGATGTCAGATGGTGGGAGTGTGGCTGAACATCTAAACGAGTTCAATACAGTCACGAGCCAGTTGAATTCGTTGGCATTGTTTTTGAGGATGAGGTCAGGGCGTTATTGATCTTATTCAGTCTGCCAGACAGTTGGGATGGTTTGGTGATTGCTATGAGCAATTCTTCAGGGTTGAAAAACTGAAAGTTGATGATGTGGCCAGTCTAATTCTCAATGAAGAATCTAGAAGAAATGCATCAGGAGTTTCAGGGAATGCTCTAAACGTTGAAGGAAGAGGAAGATCACTGAACAAAGGAGGCAATAAACACGGGCGTTCTAAGTCAAGGAAGAAGTCCAAGGGACCGAAAGACAGACGGGTGTTGGCATTGCGGCAAGAAGGGGCATATGAAACGTGATTGCAGGGCGCTCAAGAAACAAGAAAGAAGCTCTCAAAGCGGGAAGGATTCAGTGAATCTATCTGAGGAGAGTGACACAGAGGCATTGATCTTGTCTCTTGATGCGATGAATGAGTCTGGGCTACAGACTCAGGTGCTTCGTTTCATGCCACCTCATGTAAGGAAGTTCTGCGTGATTATGTGTCAGGTGACTTTGGGAGAGTCTACCTGGGTGATGATGAGTCGTGCAATATTGTTGGAAAGGGAGACGTTCATGTCAATCAGAAAGACGGAACGGTTTTGAAATTGAAGGATGTCAAACATGTACCGAGTTTGAAACGTAATCTGATCTCAGTGGGGCAGTTGGCCGATACCGGTTATGTGACGACATTCACCAGTGATTCCTGGAAGATCACAAAAGGTGCCTTGGTAATATTTCGAGGCAAAAAGGAAGGTACTTTGTACGTGACTTCAAGATCGTACAGTTCACTCTCAGTCGCATCAACTGGAGTGAATGGGCAGTTATGGCATCAGAGGTTGGGACATATGAGTGAGAAGGGGATGAAAGTGTTATTGTCTAAAGGGAAGCTACCAGGGCTAAAGTCTATTGACTTGAAATTCTGCAAGGATTGCGTGTATGGCAAGCGGAAGAGGGTAAGCTTCAAGAAGACGGGACACACTCCAAAGACGCATATGCTGGAGCTTGTACACTGATGTGTGGGGACCGGCACAGGTGTTATCTCTTGGTGGCTCGCGTTATTTTGTTTCTTTTATTGATGATGCTAGTAGAAAACTATGGGTCTATTTCTTAAAGCATAAATCTAATGTATTTGATGTATTTAAGAAGTGGAAAGTTATGGTAGAAAACGAGACAGGTAAAACAGTAAAATGTCTTAGATCTGATAATGGGGAAGAGTATTGTGATAAGAGGTTGAGGAGTATTGTGCAGCAAATGGAATCAAACATCAGAAAACGATTCCAAGGACACCGCAGCAGAATGGTGTGGCTTTGCGCATTAACAGGACCATCCTCGAGTGCGCCAGGAGCATGAGGTTACATGCAGGGTTGCCCAACGTTTTGGACAGATGTTGTGAATACCGCCGCATATCTCATCAATAGAAGTCCCTCAGCACCATTGGATGGTGGGCTACCAGAAGAAGCGTGGACTGGGAAAGAAGTGAACCTTGCACATCTCAGAGTGTTCGGTTGCACTTCATATGTTCACATTGATGCAGAAAACAAGAAAATCATCAGAAACAAGGACGTAGTCTTCAATGAAAAAGTGATGCATAACGACAGTGTGACAGAAAATAAGGCCAACGAGAGAGAATTCGTAGAGATGGAAGAGTTACCGGACACGATTGTTACAGCGCCACTGGATGATCATGCACAAAAGCATTATGAGGCAGAGCTGCATACACCGGTTATGAGGAGGTCTACTCGGGAGAGGAGACCCACGGTCCGATACTCACCCTCCTTGCATTATCTACTGTTGACAGATAATGGTGAGCCAGAGTGTTTTGAAGAGGCATTACAGTCAGATACACGGGTTAAGTGGGAGCAAGCCATGGATGAGGAGATGGACTCTCTTGAGTCTAATCGTACATGGAAGCTAGTCACTCTACCTAAGGGTAAGATAACTCTTCATAACAAGTGGGTTTACAGACTGAAGGAGGAGCACGATGGTTCGAAACGGTACAAGGCTAGACTAGTTGTAAAGGTTTTCAACAAAAGGCAGGTATCGACTTCACTGCAATATTTTCACCTGTGGTGAAAATGTCTATGATTCGCATGGTCTTGAGTATAGTGGCTACAGAGAACTTACATCTAGAGCAGCTAGATGTTAAGACAGCCTTTCTTCATGGGGACCTTGAAGAAAAGATATATATGCATCAGCCGACAGGATACGTGACACCAGGAAAGGAGAACAAGGTGTGTAGACTGAAGAGGAGTCTATATGGCCTAAAGCAGGCCCCGAGGCAGTGGTACAAGAAGTTCGACAGTTTCATATCGGAAAACGGTTACAGGGGATGTCATGTTGACCACTGTTGCTATTTGAAGAAGTTTGATACATCATACATCATCCTTCTTCTGTATGTTGATGATATGCTTGTAGCCGGTTCAAGCATGAAGGACATCTCATATCTCAAAAGACAACTGTCTAGAGAATTTGTCATGAAGGATTTGGGAGCTGCAAAACAAATCCTAGGTATGAGGATAAAGTGTGATAGGGAAAATAAGAAACTGGTTTTGTTACAGGCAAAGTACATATCCAAGGTACTTGATCGATTCAATATGGGAGGTGCTAAGCCAGTTAACACTCCATTAGCCAATCACTTCAAGCTATCTAAGGAGCAAGGTGCAAAGACGGAGGAGGAACGGAACTACATGGCCAAAGTCCCATACGCGTCAACTATTGGGAGTTTCATGTATGCTATGGTGAGCACGAGGCCAGACATTGTTCAAGCAGTGGGAGTTGTTAGCAGGTTCATGAACAACCCCGGGAAGAACATTGGGAAGCTGTGAAGTGGATCCTCAGATACCTAGTAGCAGTGTTTAAATTATCGGCGAAATTATCGAATTATCGCCGATAATTTCGTTATCGCTAGAGTTGCAACACCGAAACTCCCTTTTTCGTTTCTCTTACTAATATCGCTGATTTTCGGCGATTTTATCGATTTTTTGCGAAAAGTCCAATTGTCACTCAGTGTTCCCAATATCGGCCGATATATTTGCCGATAGTGTCGGTATCGCAGTCCAACGACACGAAACACGTCAGAAGAAACATTCCGAAAAAATTGGAAACGAGAGAGAGAGAGAGAGAGAGAGAGAGAGAGAGAGAGAGAGAGAGAGAGAGAGACTTTCAATAGGGTGGATATCCGCACCTGTAAAGAAAATCTCGATTCCCTTTCTTCTTTCTTCTATTAGATTGTTAACGGAATTGATTTAGGAAGAAAATGAGAAAAAAAAAAAAAAAATCCAGAGAAATCCGGAGATTTGGGGAAGAATTTAGGGTTCCAGGGTCTCTCGTATGAAAAATGGGTTCGGAACCCCTTTTTATCGGGCGCGGATGCGTCACTGACGGGTTGAGTAGGAAGTGACGTCACCAAGTTATGTGGGTCCACCATGATGTATGTTTTGTATCCACACCGTCCATCCATTTTGAGAGACCATTTTAGGTCATGACCAAAGAATGATTCAGATCCGAATCTCGAGTGGACCCCACCACAGAAAAAGTGGAGAGAGTGACGCTCACCATTAAAAATTTCTAATGGCCACAAAAATTTTTAATGAAGCTGATATTTTTGTTTTACCTTATTTAACGTTTGTGTTAACTTATGAACGGATTAGATCTCAAATAAACATTACGGTGGACCTTAGGAAGGTTTCAACGGTGGGTGTAACTCACTCCACTGTTTTTTTGTGGTGGGGTCCATTATAGTTTTGGATCTGCCTAATTCTTTGGATCATGCCTTAAAATGTTCTCTCCAAATGGATGTACGGTGTGGATACAACACATCATGATAGGATCCACATAACTTGGTGACGCTACTTCAGTAGCGAATCTCGCTGCTCAACCTGTCATATAGCTAATCCGCGTCCTTTTTCATGGGGCACGGAGCCACGTACGCATTTTTTCACACGTGTAGTGGGCCTCCAATCTGAACCGTTCATGTGATGTGGCATTCCATGAAACTCCCAGGAACCAAATTTTACCCTGATCTAAAACTCTGGTGGGCCATAGCAAAGAAAGATGCAAATCAAGGGAAAAAATTGTTTTCTTTTATAATGGCCTATCGAAGTCTTATATGAAAGCAAAAGTTGAACCATAGAAGTTTCATGGAGTGCTGCATCACTTAGACCGTTCAAATTTTGGACTCACATCACACATGATGAGTTCTCAGAAAATTCTCAGGTAACTCTGCTGCTGGGAAAATCTGCATTGGTGCGGATCAGGAGCCTAGAAATGGATGGTCTGTCAGGACTCTGTAAGGCCCACCATGATATATTTGTTTTATCTACACCGTTCATCCATTTTGATATGTTATTCTAGGGAATGAGCCCAAAATGTAGTCAGATATGAGGCTCAAGTGGTCCACACCACAGGAAGTTGTGGTGGGAATGATATCCACCGTTGAAGCTTTCCTGGGGCCCATCATGATGTTTATTTTCCATCCAATTTGTTCATAAGGTCTAATAGACCTGGATGAAGGGAAAACATAAACATTAGCTTGCTCCAAAACTTATGTAGCCCCCGTAATTTTTTAATGGTTGTCATTCAATGATCACTTTTTCATGTTGTGTGGTCCACCTAAGATTTGGATTCATTTCATTTTTTGGCCCATACCATAAAATGATTTGTCAAAATGAGTTAACGGTGTAGATACCAAATCATTTTAGCTTATTATCCAAAAAATAAGCACATCCAATTATCAAGTGGACCATACCAAAGGAAAAAGTGGTGATCGACGATTAATTGGCCACAAAAGTTCTGGATCAATCATATATTTGTTGTTTTCTTTGAGTTCATTTACTTTTACGTGTCTTAATTAATGTATGTCAGCTGCATTTGTAATATATAAACTTATTTTGGTTGCTATTAAAGTGATTTTTTATGGCATCGCATGCTTTTTGGGTCCCATTAAATGAAAACTTATTATGTAATGTATTCTTTTCACAATTTTTAATTCCTAAATATGTAAATATGTGTATTTAGCCATGTCTTGAAGTTTTACTGAAAAATTCCATCATTTCCCCCAAGTTTCCCCCTTTTCCCTACATTTCCGGTTATCGGCGATAACGATATTATATCTTTATCTCTGGCCAGCGAAACTTGTAGCGATAACGACAACTCGAACACTACCTAGTAGGTACTGTGGATATAGGGTTGTGTTATGGAGGATCGGAAATCAAGCTACAAGGCTACATAGATTCATATTTGGCAGGAGATATCGACAACAGAAGAAGCACTACAGGCTATGTCTTTACTTTGGGTAGTGCTGCAGTCAGTTGGGTCTCTCAGTTACAGAAGATAGTATCTATCAATACGACGGAAGCAGAATATGTTGCGGCTACAGAAGCGTGCAAGGAGATGGTGTGGATTCAAGGTTTTGTGAAGGAGTTGGGTAAGAAGCAAGCAAATTGCAAGCTGTATAGTGACAGTTAGAGTGTAATACACTTGGCTAAGAATTCAGCCTTTCATTCAAGGACCAAGCATATTGCCATCAGATATCACTTCATACATTCGTTACTGGAAGATGGATCGATTGTTCTGGAGAAGATTCATACAAGTGAGAATCCTACGGATATGCTGACCAAGGCGGTCACACAGGAGAAGCTGAAGCTCTGTTCAGCTTTGATTGGTCTTCAGGCTTGAAGACGGGGAGGTGGTGCACTCTGGATGAAGAAGACAAAGGTTTATGCCGATGTGTCTCCAAGTAGGAGATTGTTGAGAAGTGAAACCACATTTGGGGCCGCGCACGACTAGTCGTGGCCCCTGCTCGACTAGTCGAGGAGTCCACTCGACCGGTCGTGCAGTTTGCTCGACCAATCGAGGTTATGCAGATTGGTTTCCAAATTTGATACGGACTGCGGATTTTGGTGTCGCCTTTCGCAAGGGTGCGAAAGGGAAGTTGCCTAAACTATAAATAGGAGTCCCTAGGGCTTTTCTAGGGTTAAGGTGAGCATTGGAAAGCATTAGAAAATAATTCTAAGGTGTGGGCAAAGGGTTTTCTCTGTATATCCAAGGGAGAGGTTAGTATATCGCTTTGTCATCTCTGTTTTCTTCATAGTAGAAGATTGCATCTGTGGTTTTTTACCCTTGTTGAGGTTTTTCCACGTATATCTTATCTTGTGGTTTGTTTGGATTGCTTTGATCTTTTTCTAGTTTATATTTCTTCTCGTTTATCGTTTGTGGGTGAGGCTTGAGATTGGATCTCGGCTCACTGCGTTTGTTAACGTGTTGCGCAACAATATGTTCTCTTACTTGATCTGAATAAACGTGTGTTTTGATGCTGGATTGTTGTAGTAGTAATGATGTGGTTTGATTTAATATGTTCATATAGTTATGATGTAGTACTATAATGCCACTTATGAGTTGAATGTCATACTGATATTAATGGATACTATGGGGCTGTGTTGATTCAAATATGAGAATCGAAAATGGTCATATAATACATGATTCACTACTGCTTTGCTATGAATGTGTATCCATCATTGTATGCACAATACATGTTGAATTCCTGGGGGATCTCCGTTAATGGTTTACATGGTAAAGTCGTTAAAAGATGCCCACTATACTAGTAGAAGCCTAATTAAGGAGTAGATGTGGGCCTTGCCCATGCCTACCAAAATGGTAGAAGCCTGCAAAGGGGAATATGCGGGTTGACAGGTTTCCAACTCAAGCAAGTGGATAGTTTCCCACTTAATGCATTCACGCATTCATGCATAACAACATTTGCATTTTTGAACTTATATTATATATAATTGTTGTTGCTTTATTTTAAGTTGATGTGAAGAACCATGTCGGGACTTCTCACTAGGCCTGGCTAGCTTACCCTGTATTGATGTAAAACCGTACAGATGTGATTGAGGATGAGCCATTTGCTCAAGAACATGAAGATGTGATCGAGCTAGAAAAGGACCCACAGGATGCATGGCCCTACTTGATAGCGGAAGAAGTAACAACTTTGGACCAACCATGATTATTACATCTAGTTTCCATCTGATGACCTTTGGATGTTATTTGTTTCTTTGGAAGTTGTCGAACATGTTTTATTTGTTGATTGGATTGATTATTTGATGTCTAGTTGTTTAAGACCACGAATGCAAGGGTCCTTAGTTGGATTAAGAATAAATGATTGGAACGGATGGTTGATTTCTAACATATGAAATGTGGTTGAATATGAATGGAACCTAGATCCATGTGAGTAATTCTAATTGGGGAATTTTATGTAAACGCATGGGTTAATTGATGTACACTTAGTGTACAAGTTGTGACGTGGATCTCGGGTCCGAAACATATGGCAAGTAACCGAAATCTGGGTCGTGATAGTTCGGTATCAGAGAGATTAAGTTTTAAATAATGTGTGACTTGTAGGTTATGGTTACCACACAAACATAAACAGTAGGTTCCTGAAATTAGAAATTGTATACATAGGATTCCCTATGTGTGTAGTGGAGAACTTAGAAACCAAGGTTAGGATCCCCTATAATGAGTCCTTCTGGTAGATAATCTTGCCTATGCTGTACCACAACATGGAATTGCAAAATTAGACTGAAAATAATTTAAATGAATTTTAATCAATTACCTTCTGCTGGACAGCAGAAATCACTCTTCTTAAAAAATTCATAACTATTAAAGTATAACTCCAATCGAGGCGATTCAAAAGCCAGATCGTAGCTGGACAAGACTAATTGTAGGGAAAAATAAACAAAAAATTAAAACATGAGATTCTGTACTGATTTGGTGAATTAGGACCAACTGGTCGAGTTTTATCCGTTTTTGGACAGGCTGGACTCCAGGAATTTTAGGAATTTCTGTAGTTATCAAAATGAGCTCAAATTTTACGGTGACTAAGTAGACTTGCAGTTTGACCTGTAGAAAAATATTGGGAAGAAATTGAGTCTTTTAAAGCTGTGGAACAGTGACCGAAACAGCACTTAGTAACCAGTAAAGACGATCTGTTCAGATTGGCGCCTTGTCGGTCCAAACGGCAGAATTCTCTCCAGCAAAATCTTTTTACTTGAAAATATTGTTTTTGGATACCCATGCGTTCAACTATAAATTATAAAATCATATCCCCTTACTAAATTAACTTTTCTTATAGGATCAAATGGATCCCAAGAAGACCCGTAGCATTCGAGATTTGATGCCGTCTGCGAGTGCACCTCTCCCTGACCACCCCTTAGCAAATCCAACTATTCCTGAAGAATCGGGGATGGCTCCTGAAGAGCAGGATGAGAATAGAGTAAATGGAGATGAAGTGGGTGATGTAGGGCAAGTTCCTCCACCA
This sequence comes from Magnolia officinalis, assembly GCA_021015155.1. Classification (NCBI taxonomy): domain Eukaryota; kingdom Viridiplantae; phylum Streptophyta; class Magnoliopsida; order Magnoliales; family Magnoliaceae; genus Magnolia; species Magnolia officinalis. The sequence continues at coordinate 35,078 of JAJHSJ010002608.1, read as the reverse complement.
CCTCCTTCGGTTACTACAGGTGGAGCAGGGCCAACCACTCATTTGTCGTTATCTCCGACTACATTATGTGCCAACTTCAATGGACCCAACATTCAGCCCTAGGATGCACCATTTGGGTTGGTGACTCAGATGGCAGCCATGATGAAACAACAACAACAATAATTTGCATCTTAGTGGGACATGCTGGAAAAGTTGAGCCAGACATCTCAGAATCGTTGGAATTCTTCACCTCACGGAACAGAACAACCTCGAGAAGTAGATATTCTTGAAGAATTTACCAAGCTGCGTTCGCCAGTTTTCAAGGGCACTTTTGATCCATCGGTTGCAGAAGCTATGGACTGCCATGATAATTAGAAGGTCAAACTCATGACATTTTTCCTGCAGGGCGAAGCAGATGTATGGTGGAGAGCAGCTAAGAAGATGGTACCAGCTGGACACTTGTGTACATGGAAGATGGCAGAGTTCATGAGCTTGCAGCAAGGAGCGATGATTGTGGCTCAATATGAGGCCAAGTTCGCTGAGCTATCGAGATATGTTTCAAGGCTAGTAGAAGATGAAGATTACAAAATAACAAGATTTGAATAAGGCTTTCGGTAGAATAATCGAACAAGATTTTGTTGTGTGGATATTCAGAAGTACTCCGAGATTGTAGATAAAGCCCTTTGAGTAGAGAGGGATTGTGGGCGTTTTCTAAAATCTAAGGTAGGAAGCCAAGGCAAAATCGCACCGAATCAATCACAACCTCCAAAGAAGAAACAACGGAAGCATGTTTAGGCACCAACATCGGGAAATCAAGAGTAACATTTCCTTGGAAATTGCTCGTATTGTGGGAAATATGGCCATACAACTCAAATTTGCAAAACTGGACTTAGGGATATGGGAGTGATACCTCTTCAACAAATATCCCTTAGATTACAACTTTCAGCACCTACATAGCAGTCGGGTCAGGCATCGCGTGCATTACCTCCTAGGCCTCCGCAGAATCAGCAGAGTAAGCCTAAACTTCCTGCACCTCAAAGTCAGGGGAATAAACAAACCAGAGAAAAGCCGTCGAGAGCACGGATTTACTCTGTCCGTTCTATTATGCCAACCGAGAAGCTAGAAGATAACCACAATGTGGTGGAAGGTGCGATTGATATGAATGTCAGTCTGATTTTTGTGTTGTTTGATTCTGGAGCCACATTATCTTTTGTTGCGTCATACGTGGTAACTCGATTTGGGTTAAAACCAAAAAACCTTGTAAAGAAGATTTTTGTGGAGTCTCCCATAGGGAAGCCCATTGTTCTAGATAAAATTTGCAAATCTGTCCCTACCATACTAGGAGGGATTCCAATGATAGCTAACTTGGTTGTCATGGACATGGCAAGATATGATATTATTTTTGGCATGGATTGACTTACCCTTAACCATGCCAAGTTGGACTGTTATGAAAAGACTGTCAATTTTCCTGCACTTGGAAGAGAGTCACTTGTAATTCAAGGGAAGAAGAATGAAAGGATTGAGCGTGTTATGGTGTTGATAAATGGAGAAGCACTAGAATTGTCTGTGGACCAAATTTGGCAGTGAGGGAATATCCTGAACTTTTCCAAGATATATCGAGTTTACCACCTCGCCGAGAAGTAAATTTCAGTATTGATCTTCTACCAGGATCCGCACTAATATCTATGTCCCCATATCGAATGACACTTGTTGAGATGAAGGAACAACTAGAAGAATTGAAGGCTCGGGGATTCATACGACCAAGCACGTCACAGTGGGGTGCGCTGGTGCTTTTTGTAAAGAAGAATGGTACTTGGCGCTTGTGTATTGATTATCATCGATTGAATGAGGTGCCGATTAAGAACAAATACCCCCTGCTGCACATTGATGATTTATTTAATCAGTTAAAAGGAGCTCAATATTTTTCCAAGATTGAATTAAGATCTGGATACCATCGGAATCAAATTTAAGACAAAGACATCTACAAGACGGCCTTTAGAACGCGCTATGGGCACTATGAATTTTTGGTTATGCCCTTTGGACTAACCAATGCCCTAGTAGTGTTCATGGACCTGATGAATAGAGTATTCCAGCCTTACCTGGATAACTTTATCATTGATTTTATTGATGATATCTTAATCTACTCCAGGACTAGTGAAGAACAAGAGTTACATTTGAGGACGACGTTACAGACTCTAAAGGATAATCAACTATATGCAAAGTTCTCAAAATGTGAATTCTGAAAGGAGAGTGTCAAGTTCCTTGGCAATGTTATTTCAAAGAAAGGAATTGCAGTAAACCCTGCGAAGATTGAACATGTGGTGAAATGGGAATGACCCACAAATGTCTTAGAAGTTAGAAGTTTTCTTGGACTTGGGGGATACTATAGAAGATTTATCAAAGATGTCTTGAAAATCTCCGGACTATTGACAAATTTGACTCGGAAGGGAGTGCCATTCAAATGGACTAAGAAGTGTGAAGAAACCAGTGTTTGAGTTATCGGTCTTGCTACAAAATTCGCTAGCTGGAGATTAAAAAAAAAAAAAAAAACAATATCATTATCGCCGATAACCGGAAATGCAGGGAAAAAGGGAAAAAAAACATGTGAAAAACGGTGGAGTTTTCCAGTGAAACTTAAGGACATGCCTAAATATACATATTTGCAGATTTAGAAATACAAAAATTACAAAAAGAATGCATTACACAATAAGTTTTCAATTAATGAGGCCCAAAAAGCAGGCACTGCAATAAGAAATCACTCCAATCAATATGATTTAGGGTCATGACCTATCTGTAGATGGTCCCATGATTTGGACTGTTCAAAATGAGTTATAGTACGTAATGCGTACAATTTCATATGCATGCATAGAACCATCAAACTCCATCAAAGTATTAAAAAACCCTTATAAAGCATGATGGCCCCCTAACGTGTATATAATCTGGTAAGTGGGGCCAACATATTTTGTTGGATAGGAGACATGAGCCATGGGAACCACGGTTCGAATGCCTAGGATCCCTCAATGGATCCTTGACTGTGGGGGCCACCATGATATATGTGCCTTAAATCTATTCTGTCCATTTATATCAAAAGCTCCTCCTATGGCATTATCCCAAACATGAAGGAGATCCAAGTAGCAGGTGGACCACACCACAGGAAACAATGGTCATTGGTCATTGACCATTAAAAACTTCTTGTGGGCCATAAAAGTTTTTGATCAAGCTGATATTTGTATCATCCCTTCATCCATGTCTTTCTGACCTCATAAGAAGGTTTGATGGAAAATAAACATTTTGGTGGCCGCTAAGAAATTTTTAATGATGGATATTCAATCATCATTGTTTCCTATGATGTGGTCCATCTAAGGTTCGGATCTGCTACATTTTTAGAATAATTCCCTAAAATGAGCTGTAAAAATGGATGGACAGCATGGATGTAAGGCTCGTACATCATGGTGGGCCCCAAAGTTAAGGATTCAATGACCTAGTGGATTTGTGGATCCACGCAACCATGCCCTCAAAATCGGACGGTGATTGCATGCCAATGGAACTTCCACAAGTGGAAGCTAGGTGGGGCCATGGTGATGTTCATGAGAAATCTACTCTGACCATATGTTTTGTTAGATCATGTTAGAAAGTGGGCCAAAAAATGAGGGAGATCTAACACTCAAGTGGGCTGCATGATACGAAATGACAAGAATTGAACCTCCACCATTGAAACATTCGTGGGGCTACAAAAGCTTTGGACCGGGTTCATATTTTGTGTTTTCAGTTTCCTAGTGGGAATGACCTTATGAATGGTATGGATGGCATATAGACATCACGGTGGACCCTAGGGAGGTTTCAACAGTAAGCATTTCCCTACCCGCTGTTTCTTATTGTGCGACCCACTTGAATTTTGGATATATCTCATTTTTTGGCCCATGTCCTAGCATGATATGGAAAAATGGATGGATGGCGTTGATTTCTCACAAACATCATAGTGGGCCCCACCTAGCTTCCTTAGCAAGAAGTTCCTCTGGAAGGCTTTCACAAGTAGTTCGCGTCCCTCAAAATGGGGCACGGATTGGGTACTACCCCCACAAGGAGGCACTTATAGACGGAGGTCATGTCAGGGCTAATGTGGGGCCCACTGAGATCTATATGTTTTATCCACGCCGTCTATCTATTTTAATAGACCATTTTAGGGTATTAAACAAAAAGGAGTCAGATCGAAGGCTCAAGTGGACCACACCACATGAAGCAGTGGGCATTTAAAGTCTACCATTGAAAACTTCTTAGGAGACGCAAAAGTTTTAGATCAGGCTGATATTTATTTTTTGACCTTCATACAAGTTTATATGATCTTATGAACATGGTGGATCATAAATAAACATCGTGGTGGGCCCTAGGATGATTTCAGCGGTAAGAGTTCAATCTCCTTGTGATGCGGACACAAGCGCATTCAAGGTGTACCAACGAAGAAAGCGCCAATCACAAGTGTCGTCCTTGTGGATAGGCGACTATTGAGGAGCTGAAGACCTTTCACATGTGATTGGACATATAGAAGACCCCACTCAGGGAAGACACATGTGAAGGAAGATTGGAGAAAGAAGACCGAGCACCCGAACTTTCCCGCACTTATGTTATTTGCGCGTTTTTTCTTAAGTTAGGGGTCTATTTGCGTGTTTTTGCTTAAGTTAGGGGTCTTTTAGTAATTTTATATCTTTATTTGCTTATTCTAGGGGTATTTTAGTAATTCTATGTCTTTATTTGCTTATTTAAGTGGGCTAAAGCCCTAAATCCGAATTTGAACTATTGATGAATGAAAAGCAAACCCTTTGGTTGCCCTCTTCTTCTCTTCTCTCTAATGGTACTTCTTCTCATCCCTTGATCTTCTTCTTCTAATTTCTTCTTGTGCCCCTCCAATTTCCTCAAGGTAATTATTTCCTTCTTTCTCTTTTCTAGTTTTGGCTAATCCTTCTTCGATCAAAACTTTGAGAATCGATCTAAACCCTAAACCCTCAAATTCTCAAATCCCTAATCCGAGAAACTTCTTGGTTCTTCGGACTAGTGATCTTCATTGATCGATTGGGTGTGACCATGCAAGATCGGGAGGTCTCATCCCTCGCCGGATCCAACCTAAGTAATAATTGAATTCCATACTCCATGGTTGTGATGATGGCCCGCTTCATTGCATGTTTCCTTTATGATTTTCTTAGTTATGATGATTACTGCTAGAATTTTAGATCATTTATTCCTTTTATTTCCGCTGTTTAATTATGTTCATGAGCATGCATCATAATTAGGGCTGTCCTGCGTCAAATTTGGTATCAGAGAATAGGTTTGCATGGTTTTTGTCTAGATCGAGTTATCAAATTAGGGTTTCCAGATTTGCAGATTTCCAGATTTGCAGATTTCCAGCTTTGCAGATTTCCAGATTTGCAGATTTGCAGATTTGAGATTTCCAGATTTGCAGATTTCCAGATTTGCAGATTTCCAGCTTTGCAGATTTGCAAATTTCCAGATTTGCAGATTTCCAGATTTGCAGATTTCCAGCTTTGCAGATTTCCAGATTTCCAGATTTGCAGATTTCCAGATTTGCAGATTTCCAGATTTGAGATTTCCAGATTTCCAGATTTCCAGATTTAGAAAGTTCCAGATTTAGAAACTTTCCAATTTAGAAAATTTCCAGATTTAGAAAATTTCCAGATTTAGAAAGTTCCAGATTTAGAAACTTTCCAATTTAGAAAATTTCCAGATTTAGAAAGTTCCAGATTTAGAAACTTTCCAAATTTAGAAAATTTCCAGATTTAGAAAGTTTCCAGATTTAGAAAGTTCCAGATTTAGAAACTTTCCAATTTAGAAAATTTCCAAATTTGAGTTGTTTCCTGTGTCAACTTAATTGTGTCAGTTCATAGTAGTTTTGCATTCATCACATTCATCTTGAAAGTCATAACACCTAGTAGTCTAGTTGGGTAGAGTTTGGTTCAAGTCTTCACTGTATGCCCACGAGAAGAGGTAGAGGTTTCGGACTTCAACCTACCATGAATAACGAGCAGTTATCTGAGCAACTTGCTCAATTGATACAAAAGATAACCGCCCTAGAAGCGGGTCAAAAGCGCGAGTTTGCCCGCCTTGAGAACCAAATTACCACTACCATGACTAAGGTCGAGCAACTAGAGGCGTCCCAAAAGGAAAATTCCGCTGTAGGGGATGATGCGTACTCCCAAGTGGGAGGAATCATTGAAGAACGCGCTGCCACACGTGGTGGTAATGAAGATAGAGATCGTGGTAACGGTCGTGGTGTGGTGCGAGAGGCACGAGCCACATGTGATCATCAAGACCGTTATGATCCAGATGAGCGTGCGATGAAGAGTGTGAGAGTTGAGGCCCCGAGTTTTGATGGGCGCTTGGATCCCAAGGCATTCCTTGACTGGGTTGCTGACATGGACCACTACTTTGAGTGGTATGGCATGTCGGAAAACCGTCAAATGCGGTTTGCTAAGATGAAACTTGTGGGTCAAGCCAAGCTCTTCTGGACCAACACCGAGCGTAGGATAGAGAGAGTTGGTAGAGCCCCTATCATGCATTGGTATGAGATGAAAGAGAAGTTGAAGGAGAAGTACCTTCCTCTCTCATACCGCCAGAAGCTCCTTGACCAATGGCAATCCTTACGCCAAGGGTCAATGTCTGCCGCTGACTACATCGCTAAATTTGAAGAATATGTGATGCGATGTGATATCCGAGAAGACCCTCTAGTAACGCTCTCGCGTTTCAAGACGGGCCTTCGTGCGGATCTTCAGCGCGAGCTTATGACTCGGCCCTTAACGGACTTGGATGAAGCATATCAAGTCGTGCAGGAGTTAGAGCAATATCTGAAGGCTCCTGTCGTTCGTCGTTTTGAGTCCCGAGACTCCAGTGCTAGATCTAGTTCCCAGGGAACTAGACCTAATATTGGTAGTCAACCTAGGGCACAGGCGACCATTTCGCCTAGGCCTAGGGAGGACAAGGGTAAAGGGGTTCTTGGTGCCGGTCCTAGTAACATGAACCAAGTGAGGTGCTATGAGTGTGGCAATCTTGGCCACATGTCTAATCAGTGTCCTACGAAGAGCCGTGGGAGAGCCTTAGTTATAGGCGAGTCCCACGAGGGTGGAGATGACCAGGGTGATTATGAAGTTGAAGAGTATCACCCTGAAGGAGGACTTACTGATGAAGAAGAAGTGGATGGAGAAGCAACGCTTGCAGTAGTCAGGCGTGTGCTAGCTCAGTCTAGAAGTAGTGCTGACTGGCGTCGAAGCACTATCTTCTACACTATTGCCAAGTGTGGTGAAAAGAATTGTAAGGTGATAGTGGACAGTGGAAGTTGTCAGAATGTGATTTCCACTAGCACCTTAGATCGCTTAAAACTGAAATCCACACCTCATCCAGACCCGTATAAAGTTTCTTGGGTTGACAAGACATCCCTACCTGTCACCCAGCAATGTCTAGTCCCCATCGAGTTTGGGTCATACAAAGAGTCCCTGTGGTGTGATGTCTTACCTATGGATGTGGGACATGTTATCCTAGGTAGACCGTGGCTATTCGATAATGATGTCACGATCTTTGGCCGTTCGAATGCGTGTACTTTTATGTATAACGGTAAAAAGATCAAACTTAATCCCATGCCACCTGAGAATACACTAGGGAAGAAGAAGGATGAGAAGGCAAGTGAGCCTAGAGGAATGGGGAAATTCAAACCTAAGTCTCTACATATAATCAGCGCAAGAGAGTTTGAAAAAGAGGCTAAGGAGGATTCTATGGTGTATGCCCTTGTGGCTAGAGAGATTACACCTGAGGTTCCATCAGAGTTGCCCCGTGAGGTGACTTCGGTCCTGAAGGAATACAGTGATGTATTTCCTGAAGACTTACCGAATGAGTTGCCACCTATGAGGGACATACAGCATGTCATTGATCTTGTCCCAGGGTCTACTCTACCGAACCTTCCTCACTACAGGATGAACCCTGCAGAGCATGCAGAGTTGAAGAAGCAAGTTAATGAGCTTCTGCAAAAGGGTTTCATCCAAGAGAGTATGAGCCCGTGTGCCGTGCCTGCATTGTTGACGCCAAAGAAAGATGGCACGTGGCGCATGTGTGTGGACAGTCGTGCCATAAACAAAATTACTGTCAAGTATAGGTTCCCTATACCTAGACTTGATGATATGCTTGACATGATGGCCAGGTCCACTATATTCTCTAAGATAGACCTCAAGAGTGGATATCACCAAATCCGTATACGCCCAGGAGATGAGTGGAAGACGGCGTTTAAGACGAAAGATGGGCTGTATGAGTGGTTGGTCATGCCCTTCGGCTTGACTAACGCACCTAGTACTTTCATGCGGGTGATGACACAAGCTTTGAGGCCGTTCATGGAAAAATTCCTAGTGGTGTACTTTGACGATATTCTTATTTATAGTACCACTAAGGAATCACACCTTGAACATTTAAAGAAGGTCTGTAGTGTCCTTAGGAAGGAAAAGTTGTACGCTAATCTTAAGAAATGTGCATTCATGTCTAGCCAAGTTGTGTTCTTAGGATTTATAGTGTCATCTGAAGGGATGCGCGCAGACCCTGAAAAAGTCAGGGCCATAGTTGAGTGGCCGGAACCAAGGAACATTCATGAGGTGCGAAGCTTTCACGGCCTAGCAACTTTTTATCGTCGGTTCATTAGGGGTTTTAGCACGATCATGGCTCCCATTACCGAGTGCATGAAAAAGGGAGAGTTCGTGTGGTCTAAAGCCGCAGTCAAGGCTTTTAAGGAAATTAAGGGCAAGATGGTAGAAGCTCCTGTCATGCGTCTACCTGACTTTTCTAAAGTCTTTGAAGTAGCGTGTGATGCGTCTGGTGTCGGTATAGGTGGAGTGTTGAGTCAAGAAGGACACCCAGTGGCCTATTTCAGTGAGAAACTGAATGAGGCAAAACAAAAATACTCCACTTACGACAAAGAATTTTATGCGGTAGTGCAATCCCTGAGACATTGGCGACACTATCTCCTACCGCAAGAATTCGTTTTGTTTTCTGATCATGAGGCGTTGAGATATTTGCATTCTCAGAAGAAACTCAACCCAAGGCATGCCAAGTGGGTAGCGTTTCTTCAGGAATATTCGTTTGTTTTGAAACACAAGGCCGGGGTTGAAAACAAACCAGCAGATGCCCTTAGTAGGAGAGTGGCGTTGCTCAACTCCTTGAGTGTAGAGGTAGTCGGATTTGAGCAACTGAAAGATGAATACCCCACATGTTCTGATTTTGGGGGTACTTACGCGTCGCTCTCTAGTGACCAGCATATTATGGGTGAATATGTTCTTAAAGATGGCTTCCTTTTCAAGGGAGACAGACTTTGTATTCCCCGTATGTCCCTTCGTGAATTCCTCATCTGGGAGCTTCATTCAGGAGGGATAGCTGGCCATTTTGGTCGTGATAAGACCATTGCCCTCGTGGAAGATCGTTTCTATTGGCCAAGTCTCAAGCGAGATGTAGCCAAAGTTTTAGGGCAGTGTCGAACATGTCAGCTGGCAAAGCAAAGAAAGCAAAATACCGGGCTGTACACGCCATTGCCAGTGCCACATGCTCCGTGGCAGGACATTAGTATGGACTTCGTGCTTGGGCTTCCCAAGACTATTAAAAAGCACGATTCCGTTTTTGTCGTTGTGGACCGTTTTTCTAAAATGGCGCATTTTCTCCCATGTTCGAAGACGTCGGATGCGTCTCATGTTGCTCGTCTCTTTTTTGATGGTGTGGTGCGTCTCCATGGGTTACCTAAAACCATAGTGTCTGATCGTGATGTTCGATTTACTAGCTATTTTTGGAAGACACTGTGGCACATTATGGGAACTCGTTTGCAATTTTCTACTGCTTACCACCCACAAACAGATGGTCAAACTGAAGTGGTAAACCGTAGCCTTGGAAATCTTCTACGTTGTCTAGTGGGTGAACATGTTAAGACTTGGGACCTAATTTTACCAACTGCTGAACTTGCTTATAATGGGTCAGTTAATAGATCTACAGGGTTGAGTCCTTTTGAGATTGTAAGTGGTTATAAACCTAGAATGCCCATAGATCTCTTACCTATGTCTGTTACCCAAAGATCTTCTGAGTCAGCCGATGCATTTGCACGCCATATTCATGATTTGCATACACATATTAGACAGCGGTTAAATAAGAGCAATGATGATTATAAAGTTTCAGCTGATTCTCATCGTAGAGTGCAAGAATTTCAAGAAGGAGACTATGTAATGGTGCGAATAAGGCCAGAGCGATTCTCTCAAGGATCTGCTAAAAAATTACAAGCGCGTAGTGCTGGACCATTTAAGATATTACAAAAGGTTGGGTCCAACGCGTATCGGATTGACCTTCCACCTGAAATGGGCATTAATCCAACTTTTAATGTGGAAGATCTAGTCCGTGCCCATACTCCCATTATTGATACATCGTCCCTTTCATGGCCTTTTTCTGAGTTTGCTACCCAACCCCTTCCACCCCCTCCTCCACCTATTACCCATAAAGAAGAAATTGAGGAAATCTTGGATGACGAGATAGTATCCACGAGAGATGGAGGTTTCCAAAGGTATCTTGTCAAGTGGAAGAACAAACCGTCGTCTGAATCTACGTGGCTGTCGGGCGACGCATTGCAGGGTATTGATCCAGATCTGCTAGAGCGCTACAAAAGTTTCAACTCGTCGGAGTCGAGTTTTTCTCACCCGAGGGGAATTGATGCGGACACAAGCGCATTCAAGGTGTACCAACGAAGAAAGCGCCAATCACAAGTGTCGTCCTTGTGGATAGGCGACTATTGAGGAGCTGAAGACCTTTCACATGTGATTGGACATATAGAAGACCCCACTCAGGGAAGACACATGTGAAGGAAGATTGGAGAAAGAAGACCGAGCACCCGAACTTTCCCGCACTTATGTTATTTGCGCGTTTTTTCTTAAGTTAGGGGTCTATTTGCGTGTTTTTGCTTAAGTTAGGGGTCTTTTAGTAATTTTATATCTTTATTTGCTTATTCTAGGGGTATTTTAGTAATTCTATGTCTTTATTTGCTTATTTAAGTGGGCTAAAGCCCTAAATCCGAATTTGAACTATTGATGAATGAAAAGCAAACCCTTTGGTTGCCCTCTTCTTCTCTTCTCTCTAATGGTACTTCTTCTCATCCCTTGATCTTCTTCTTCTAATTTCTTCTTGTGCCCCTCCAATTTCCTCAAGGTAATTATTTCCTTCTTTCTCTTTTCTAGTTTTGGCTAATCCTTCTTCGATCAAAACTTTGAGAATCGATCTAAACCCTAAACCCTCAAATTCTCAAATCCCTAATCCGAGAAACTTCTTGGTTCTTCGGACTAGTGATCTTCATTGATCGATTGGGTGTGACCATGCAAGATCGGGAGGTCTCATCCCTCGCCGGATCCAACCTAAGTAATAATTGAATTCCATACTCCATGGTTGTGATGATGGCCCGCTTCATTGCATGTTTCCTTTATGATTTTCTTAGTTATGATGATTACTGCTAGAATTTTAGATCATTTATTCCTTTTATTTCCGCTGTTTAATTATGTTCATGAGCATGCATCATAATTAGGGCTGTCCTGCGTCACCTTGGTCCCTGCTTCATGTGGTGTGGTCCACTTAAGCCTAAGATATACCTCCTTTTTGGGATAATGCCCTAAAATGATTTATCAAAATAGATGCACAACATGGAAAAAACATATTAATCATGGTAGGCCCCATAGAGCCCCTGACATGACCCTCCGTCTTTAGCTATGTCCTTGTGAGGGTAGTACCCAATCCATGCCCCTTAAAATCAGCCCGAGGGTAGTACCCAATCCATGCCCCTCAAAATCAGCCCATGGGTGGAACCTTGACCGTGGGGCCCACCTCGATGAATCAAGTTGTATATCTTCATTGTCCATTCATTTTGGCATATCATTTTAGGGCATGGGCCATAAAATGAGGTAGATCAAAATCTGAGATGGACCACACCACAGGAAACAATGGTCATTGAATGGCCACCTTTAAAAACTTCTTGGGGCCCACAAAAGTTTTAATCAAGCTGATGTTTTTGTTTTCCCTTCATCCAGATATGTGTGACCTAACCAAGTGGTTGGATGGCAAATAAACAATACAGTGGGCCTTAAGAAGTTTTTAATGGTAAGCATTCAATCACCACTTTCTTGTGGTGTGGTCCACTTGAAGTGTAGAACTGATTCACTTTTCGGCCCATGCCATACAATGATCTTCCAAAATAGACAGACAACATGGATAAAACACATTAAATCATAGTGGGGCCCACATAGCACTGAAACTAGTTAGGACTCGTGAATCGCAACTCGCACGTCACAGGGCCATCGTCCCCCAAAAAACGCTTTAGAAGCCATTTGGGCAAAATGCAAAAGAGGGTTTCGAAACCCACTGTTTCAAAATCCCAAAATCTACAAAGAATCCACCAAATTTTGTAGATTGTTAGCCGGAATCCCCGTTGCTTTTGAAATCTCTCATCAATTGAAAAAATGAAAGAGGATAAGCTTTATGCCAACCTTAAGAAGTGCACATTCATGTCAAAGAGTGTTATGTTCTTAGGGTTCATAGTATCATTTGAGGGCATGTGAGCGGATCCCAAGAAGGTCATGACTATAGTTGAGTGGCTTGAACCGCGCAATATTCATGAGGTGCGAAGCTTTCATGGCTTAGCAACTTTTTATAGGCGGTTCATTAGAGGGTTTAGTTCAATCATGGCTCCCATCACAGATTGCATAAAGAAAGGAGAGTTTGTATGGACTAAAAGCTGCCTCTAAAACATTTAAGAAGATTTAAGGGCAAGATGAGCGAAGCTCCTATCATGCGCCTTCCAGACTTTTCTAAAGTCTTTGAAGTTGCTTGTGATACATCTGGGGTAGGTATAGGTGGATTACTTAGTCAGGAATGGCATCCTATCACTTATTTTAGTGAGAAGTTGAATGAGGCAAAGCAATGGTATTCCACATATGACAAAGAGTTTTATGTGTTCCTCCAATCCTTACGCCACTGGTAGCATTATTTACTACCGCAAGAATTCGTTTTGTTCTCTGACCACACGGCCTTACGTTACCTCAGTTCCTAGAAGAAACAAAACCCTAGGCATGCTAAATAAGTCTAATTTCTTCAGGAATATTCTTTCGTCCTTAAACATAAGGCCGAGGTCGAGAACAAACCTGCTGATGCCCTTAGTCGTCGTGTGGAGCTACTCCAGAGTATGTGTGGAAGTGACTGGGTTCGAGCGGCTAAGAGAAGAGTATCCTACATGCCCAGATTTTGGTGAGTTGTATGCATCACTACGAGATGGTCAGTCGAGCGACAGTCGTGGGTTTGTCATCATCAATGAGTTCCTATTTAAAGGTGGTGGACTCTGCATTCCTTGTACTTCCCTCCGTGATTTTCTAGTTTAGAAACTTCATGCAGGAGGGGTAGACGGTCATTTGGGGAGGGACAAGACCATTGCCCTTGTGGAGGATAAATTCTATTGGCCAAGACTCAAGCGAGATGTCGCCAAGATAGTTGGGCAGTGCGGACTTGTCAACTGGCGAAGCAGATAAAGCAAAATACAAGATTGTATACGCCTTTACCAATGCCCCATGCTTCATGGCAGGATATTAGTATGAATTTTGTGTTGGGCTTTACTGAAGACTATCAAGAAACACGATTCTGTATTTGTGGTGGTGGACCGTTTTTCCAAAATGACCCATTTTATTCTGTGTTTGAAAACGTCAGATGCTTCCAATGTAGCTAAACTTTTCTTTGGGGAGGTAGTCTGTTTATATGGTCTACCTAAGAACATAGTGTTTGATCATGATGTACGTTTTATGAGCTATTTTTAGAAGACATTATGGCACATGATGGGGACAAGGCTTCAATTTTCATTTGCCTATCTTCTTCAAATAGACGGTCAAACTGAGGTCGTCAATAGGAGTCTTGGAAATTTGCTTAGATGCCTTATGGGTGATCATGTCAAAACTTGGGATATTGTTTTGCCTATAGCCGAGTTAGCGTATAATAATTCTATTAATAGGTCCATGGGCATGAGTCCATTTGAGGTTGTGCATGGCTACAAACCTAGGAAACTCGTAGATCTCATACATAAGTCTGTGTTACATAGGCCATCTGAGTCAGCACATGAGTTTGCACGTCACATACATGAGTTGCATAGTGAGATCAGGAAGTAGATTAACTTAGGTAATGAAAAATACAAAGCATTTGCTAATTCTCATCACAAATTTCAAGAATTCCAGGTAGGAGATTACATCATGGTTCATATGAGGCCTAAACGGTTCCCACATGGGGATGTTAAAAAGTTGCAAGCGTGTAATGCAAAACCATACAAAATATTGCAGAAACTGGGTCATAATGCGTATATAGTAGACCTTCCACCTACCATGGGAATTAGCTCTACTTTTAATATGGAATACCCAGTACGATACAAGGGTCCTCCCATAGACCATGATCCAATCCCTAACCTATGTCCCATACTTAACCAATCATCCCAGCCTTTTCCATCTTTACCTTCCTTGCCTACTCAAAGTGAACAAGCCAAAGACATACTGGATGTGCAAGCGGTTTCCACTCGCCATGGGGGTTTCAGAAATTCCTCATCAAGTGAAAGTACAAATCGATTTTAGATAGCACCTGAATTACAGAGGCAGAGCTGCAGACTTTTGATCCCAACATGTTAGAGCGTTATAGGAGTTTTAGTCTGCCAGACGAACTCCTCTCAACCGAGGAGAGTTGATGAGGACATCACGTCACGTACACCTTTGCGTACGTATCAGAGGAGGCAGGCCACACCGATTTCTCTGTGGCTAGGCGACTACCTAAGTTTATGTTGAAGACCCCACTTTAGGGAGTGATTTGGACCGTTGGATTAGAGGGACATGACGATCGGGCCATTGGATCGCATGGATTACATGATCAGGCCATTGATCGTGAACCATTCTCGTCATTATAGGACATAAATATGTTTTAGGATTTAGTTTATAATTGATTTATGCTTTGGACGCTTTGAGTGATTTGGTTTGATTTTTCATTAGACTAGGGTTATTTTGGTCAAAAGTCATTAAACAGGATTTAATTTGTAATATTGGAAAATCTTGAGGCTATATAACCGGGGGGGGGGGGGGGGGGGGGGGGGGGGGGGGGGGGGGGGTTGTGACATCCTCATTGCTTGCTTTTGTGATAAATAAAAAAGAGAACTTTGTTTTCTCCCTAATCTTCTTGCAATGTGAGGATGTCTTCCATGTGACTTAGAAGGAAGATCCGTGCGAAGCCTATCTTTATCAATGGAAGTGCAAGGCTTCCTTCTATCCCCATATTCACATCTCTTCATCAACAATCGAAGTATTTCTTCAAGTTTCTTCTTTTCTTCTTCTCCCCTTCTCTAAATCCATCAACAACCTTCCGATTCTCCTCTATACATTTCTCGGCAAGCCGAACCAAAAAAAAAAATTTCCATACCCTAACCCTAAACCTAAAAATCCAAAAACTTCCAATTTCCCCAAATTACCAAACACTAGATCTTCACAACCTTTAATAAAACTCAAATCCCTACATTCCCTATACCCAAAACCCTAATTCCTTTCTCCTAATACCCAAACCCTTTAACCTGTTTACCCAATTTACCCTATTAACCCTAATTCCAAGTATTCCCCAATTTCCCTAAACCCTAATCGCACCCTAGGTAGTATTAGACCTTTCTCTTTAAAATAGGCTTAACCCTCTGCTATTTGGATGTTTCTACATCCATTACATCCTAGTTTCCCATATTTAATGGTCTTGTAGGATGATTTTAGGCAACCTAGGCTTAAACTATGCATGATATCCTTTTAAAATTTTGGTATTTGTGATGATGGTAGCAAGCTTTGTGATTTTCATTAATTCATTTAATTTTGCTGATTGATCTCTCACATTATTTGAGTTCATGCATTGGTCCTACATCACCAGTTGTCCAACATTCTACTCGTCATCTCAATCCCAAAAGCAAAGAGAAGCAATGAAACACCGATTGTTTCTTTCAGCCCAAATAGTCCAAAGGACAACAAGAAGGAAGATAAAAAAAAGAAACAGAGCTAGAGGATCTACTTGATGAAGCCCTCTGGATGATTCAAAGAAACCAAAAGGAGCACCATTTATTAGAACTGAAATTTTAGGAGATGAAATGCCTACCAAAGATGAAAGCCCCTTGGGAATTAGAAATGATGCTCCCCAACACCTAATAAAATCTGGAAGTGAGAATTTTGGCCAAAACATGATAAGGCCCCATAATTAGGCAATAGGCTTGAAATTCTTCAAACATTCATCTTCTCTCTCTCTCTCTTAGGAATCAGGAAATAAAGGCGTGCCCACCTCTATTGAAAGGCGACCTCTAGAGTTGAATCCTAATAAATCTCTCTCTCTCTCTTAGGAATCCTAATAAAGGCATGCCCACCTCTATTGCTGGCAGGAACCTTTTTCCACTATCAGCTTGATTGAATGAAATTGGGCTGCCACTTCCACATGACTGGAGTCTCCAATTTTCCCTTCATGGCCATGAATGATGCTCCTATGCAGCTATGCCTGCAAATCCAGTGTTGCCAAAAGAGCAGCCATCAAAATTGTTTTTGTAGCAACCAGGAGGGAAGGATTCCAAACAAATTGTCGCCAATCGAATTTAGGATTCCAATGCACCATGTCACCCATGAAGCAACAAACAAGACTGATGAATTTTTCCTAGCTTCGAGTTGGTTTTGCACCACAATTGAATGAATCTGAATGACTTTCCCACCAATTCCCAAACCGAGGAAGATCTATCTCTAAATACACTGTTATTTCTTTCAAGCCAGATCACCCAAAGAGTGGAGAGACAGGCCATGTATCATGTTGCTCCATGAAGCAACAAAGGGCACTTGATGAAAATTTTCCAACTTCAAGTAGGTTTTGCAAAGTGATTGAATGAACTTGAATATCTTTCCCACCAATTCCTGAGCCTAGGAATATTACCTCTAAATATCCTGTTATTTCTTTCTAGCCAGATCACTCAAAGAGTGGAGAGACAAGCCATCATCACATCTTACCCACTTCTTCCCATGCTGATGATAACCAATTAACAACTAACTTGTTTATGAAGGACCTGATTCTAAACCTCTGCAGCAATCGAGCACAGGAGTAGATGAACCACCGGTTCCTCATTTTTACGACACATGACACAGTGGTTTGGCATGACTTGCCCGTTTTTTAAGGTTGTCGATAGCTAAAATATTTCCAAGATGGGCAACACACAAATGCCTTTTTAAGGAACCATATCAGGACATATGAGACTAAAGTCAAACAATCCTCACCATTTGAACCCAGACCTGGATAAAATCGACAACTTAACATAAAAAATAGACAGCTTACCATCTGGTTCCAGCGACCAGATGCTTTTATCCTCTCCTTCCATAGGGATATAGTAGGCTGCTACAATAAGGAAGATAAAGATGCAACTTATCAATTGGAGGCAACGATCTAGAGTCACGTGGCTTAAACAGAGGGATAAAAACATGAAAATTCTTTCATGGAATAGTTAGTACCCAAGAAAGAACCAATCACATTTGAAGTGTGACGGTGGAAGGTAGAAGGATCAACAACAAGGACCAGATTTGCAACTCGAACATTCAGTTCTACTCAAATCTCCTTTTGAGAGATGAGAGGGTATGGCCGAAGTTAGATAACTTCCCATTTGATCGTATTTCTGAGGAAGATGCTTCTTTTCTTAAGAGGCAAGTTTTGGAGAAAGAAGTTAAGGCAACTGTGGAAGCACTGGGATAGAGACAAAGCCCCCTGGGCTGGATGGCTATCCTTTGGCTTTTTTCCAAGTATTTTAGAAAACAGTCAAGGGAGATGTGTTGAGATGTATTGTGGAATTGTTCGTAGGCAGCAAACTATCAGTAGAGTTAGGCAATTCATTCATTGCTCTAGTTTCGAAGAAAGACAGCGTAGATTGCTTGAAGGATTTCAGACCCATTAGTCTCATCGAGAGTGCATAGAAGATCCTTGCAAAAGTGTTGGTGTCCAGATTCCAACCCGCCCTCTCCAAGGTTATTTATGTAAATCAAGGTACTTTCATTGCTGACATGCAGATTATGGATAGCACACTTATTGTTCATGAATGCTTAGACTCATGGCATTTAAGTGGTACAAATGGCTTCATGTGCAAATTGGACTTGAAGAAAGCCTACGATGATGTGGGTTGGGATTTTTTAAAGTACATGGCGAGTGTGATGCGGTCACAAATTGAGATGGTGGGTGCAAGCTTGTGTTCGATCGACGAAATTCTCAGTGTTGGTCAATGGGTCCCCAAAAGGATATTTCAGCATGACTCGGGGTCTTAGTCAGGGGGATCCCCTCTCCTTTTTTGTGGTAATCATAGAAGCCCTTGGAAAGATGTTAGATAAGGGCCAGGAAGTGCGTTTTATTAGGGGAGCTAAGTTGAAAAACTTCAAGCGTCGAATCTCCCACATACAGTTTGCGGATGACACAATTACATTTTATGAGACACAAGAATCTTTGGTGGATGACTTGAGAAAGATATGTGATATTACGAGGTTGGCTCCAGTTTGAAGGTCAATATTCTTAAAAGTGAATTGTTAGGGATTCAGATGCCCATGAAGGAGGTCAAAAGCAAGGTATTCAAAATCGGTTATGTAACGGTAATGGTCATGACCATTACACATTATGGGGTTGAAACGGTCGTAATGGCCGTTATAGAAAAACAGGCCGTAATGGCCCTGTAACGGTCTTGTAACAGTTTTTTCAAAAAATAAAAAAGACCGTAACGGCCATTACGGCCTGTATCATAACGGTAACGGTGGTGGCCGTTATGGTCACCCTTACCATTTTGGAACACCTTGGTCAAAAGGCTTGCTACAAGCAGTGTTTAAAATATCGACAATATTGACCGATATATTCCACGATATTTCCTGTATCCCACCTATGCGATACGAAATACACAAATAGTGAGATATATCCTACATGTTTGATCCGATGAGCATTTTTAATTTTCAATCCATTTTTTTTTTTTTTTGTAAATCTTATTAAATCAGTGTCAAATTGTTATAAATCCATGTTTTGTCATGTTTTGCATGAAAAATCATGGATTGTGAGCTTTGCTTTTGAGATTTGGAAGAGAGGACCAAGTTGCGAAATTTTGAAAAAATTTAAAAATTTCCAAACTTCTCGCAAATCGGTTGCAATCTGTCTCCAAACATAAAATCAAACATGTATGTAACATGATTTAGTGATTCTTCTTTTGCTTTTGAATGTATTGCATGTGTTTCCACACGTTTTCTTACATTTATAAATTATATGAATAAACTTTGAATATACTTGCATCAATTCAGTTAGACAACACATAAATTAGGACCCCATATATAAAAAAAAAATCTATCATAAGCACTTGTTTTTTGTAATCTTTTGATTTGTAAGTGTGTATTGATGTCATTTTTAACAATCACTGAAATTTCATTGAAAAAATCGACCAATTTCCAATGTTTCCCCATGTTTCAAACAACAACGATACATTACGCGATACAACCGATATATCCCATGAGATAACCAATACGTATCTGTATCCCAAGGGTGCGATATGTAACGTGATACCGATATTTCGAACAATGGCTACAAGTTTTGGTTACCGGGATGGATCCTTTCTTATCTTCATATTTTGTTCTTCCTCTGTGTGGGAAAAACGACAAAACATCTATGGGACGGGGTCATTGAGAGAGTGGAGAGAGCTGTCAAGATGGAAGGGTAGACACCTTTCATAGGTAGAATCATACTCATTAAAGCTCCACTTTATAATCTGCCTATCTACTTCATGTCCATATTTAGGTGTTCGAAGTCAGTTTTAGAAAAGTTAGAAAAGTTGAGGGACATCCTCTAGCAACGGGTTGAAGAAGGTCGAATTTCCATTTGTTAGACTGAGTGATGAAGATGGTGGTGTAGGTATTAGGAGGCTAGAGAATGTGAATCTTGCCTTACTTGGCAAATGGCTATGAAGATTCAGAACAGAAGAGGGGAACTTATGGAGGGAGATCATCACAACTCACAAGCATATACGCCACCGGACATAGGGGATGATGGATGAGAGAATCACATCTATATAGGGTGTTTAATCTTTACACCTAGATCCATAGCTCAATTGGCAGACTAAGTGGAGATACCTTGTTTCAACACTTGAGGCCTTGGTATCGATCCCTAGAGGGGGTGGCTAACATGGAGTGTGTGTACTGACATGGGTGTGTACTAACAAGCTAACCCAAAAAAAATTAAAATAAATAAATAAATAAATCTTTAGAAGATGGTAGCAAGTTTCGCAGGAAAATTTGAGGGGTTAGATCTCTCCACCAGGAATGGGGAAACGGTTCAATTTCGGGATGATGTGTGGTTGGTAATGTTCTGCTTCGCGTCAAAGTAGCCGAGACAGGCAAGACTTCTACCAACTTTGGATATCCCTATAGCCCAATGCTTCTCCATCTTCGAGACAAAAATCATGTAGTCCCCTCCTTGTAGAAGGAACTTGTTAGACGTAAAAGTGGATGATCTTTCTTAGCTTTTGGCCAGGCTTCACAACGTCAAACCCTCTACAAACGAGAAGGATGCGATGAAGTCGCGTAGGATAAAACCAGAAAGTTTTCGTTCATTCCTTCTATGGGTTAATTTCCAAGCTCGGTCGGTACGATATGGTGTCACACTGCCTTTGTGTGGCAGTATGAGGCTCCTCCCAAAGTGGCAACCTTAATTGGTTGGTTGGAAAGGAATAGGGTTCTTACTGTTGATAATCTTTGGAAAAGGTAAATGACCGTTATCAATATTTGTAGCCTGTGCCTTCAAGATGCGGAATCTTGAAAGGAATAGGGTTCTTACTGTTGATAATCTTTGGAAAAGGTAAATGACCGTTATCAATATCTGTAGCCTGTGCCTTCAAGACGCGGAATTGGTCGACCATCCATTCATCCATTTTCCCTATGCCAAAAATTGTTTGGGAAAGATACTTGGCTTCTCCAAGGTTGTTTGGGTGGTGTTGGGTAACATAGAGGACAATGATCATGTGGAGGCCATGGGAAGTAAGGTGAAGGTGGAGTTGGCCATCTTGGCCAGGTTTTGGCCAAACATACGTGATCCATGAAAGAACTTCATGTTCATATCCTCTGATTTAAGAAAACTGCCTTGTAATGTTGTCACCACTTGATTTACTTTTCTTTTAACATCTTCAAACATTCCAACTCAGATCAGATCATAGGTCTTGTCATCCTCTGAGAGAAAGTCCCAAAATCTTTTTAATATCCAGTCATTAAATGTCATCAAAGATCCTCATTTTTCCTCCTCAATCTCCCCGACATGGCCTTTCCTCTAATATTTTATCTTGCCCTTAAGGAGTTAATGTTTTATTAAGAGCATGTGCCTCACCAGACCTTCAATCAGAAAGGACCTCTACCAGTCCTCAACTTTTTAAGTGCAACCTTCTTCCTCAAGAAACATGAGCTTGAATCTAAAAGGGATGGGCCCTCAAATTTCCTCTTTAGACTCTAACATAGTAGGACAATGATCAGGTGGCAGCATTGGAAGATCCTACTGCTCAACGAGCAAGAATCTCTACTACCAATCAGCCAAATCTGAAGATCTATCCAGCTTTGACATAGCCAGAACTGTTGACTATTCGACCAAGCGAACTCCACACCTAATTGATCAATATGCTCGTTCTGTCAATACAATCTGAGAAGTTGGGCATACTTCTATTAATATGACACCGATTTAAATTTTCAAAAGAAAATTTGATGACATTGAAATCCCCTTCCCCTCCCAGACACCAATACACCCTCCAGGTCTCCACCTGCTTCTCATAGTATCCAGTTCCACCCAGAAGGCATCACACCGGCCTGGATCATTTGGTCCACAAACTGCATGATAATAATAATAATAGTCTGAATCCATTTAAAGACACTCTTGCAAGGAATTGAAACTGAAAGGGAGTTTGCCTACCAGTTCTTGCAGCACAGCTTGTAAACAAATGGCCACAATACCAGCTGCATCATCCAGAGATAACCAATCTCTGTTCCTCTTGCTCACAGAAAGTTCAATAATGTCCATGTTCTCAGCAATGCAAGAGTTTAGATCTTTGTGAGGCTAAAATGTCAGCAGACAGACCAGAGAGAAGGGGCATGTAGAACCTCTTTATGCATGAGTAATCTCATGAATCTTTATTTTTATTTCGCTAGATTCCACCACTAGAAGAAAAAATACACCTATTTATCTGAAGAAAGAAAACTTCATTAAAGCAATCAATTGTGAGAATATCTATATCTCAAGCATAGCCTGCAGTGTACTCTGGACACTTCTACTTTCTGGGATTTTGCCATGCCGACACATGGGGATGTATGGACACTCCTAGACATGAAACACTTCAAAATCCAGGACAAAGTGCCATGGTAATGTCATCCCAAATTGGTGTCTGTTGGAAACTTCAAGTGAAGCGTCTAAACATAATTGTTGAATAAACTACTCAAATGACTTCTCTCATTCTTTAGATTTTAGTTCATTTTCACAGGTGTCAGGACATGTATAACAAAAAACCACAAGATTTGATGTTATTATTTTTTCTTTTGCTGGGATTTTCGAGATTTTTAAGAGAGTGAGTGATGCTTACACGAAAAAATAAAATAATTCTCTTTCTTAAAGGCACAAAAGAAACTATTTCTTGAAATGATTAAGCATCATTTCAATGTTTTTTCAGTCAATTACTTATTAGTTTATATTACAATTAATTAAAATTTTATTGGAACCGCATGAATATCGTTTCCAAATTGCCATTGTTTTTAATGTTTCCATTTTTTTAAAATTTAATTTTGTTCTATTTTTCTATTTATTTAAATAAAATATTATTTATTGTGTACAGAAGTGTCTCCACACAAAGATTTTGAAGTTTGCCGTGTCAAACACTTCAGGACACTTTGACACTTGGCACCCATGCCACATGTCAAAGTAACACTGATAAGCCTGGTGCGTAGGCATGTGATGTATGGTTTCAGCAAAACATATAGATCACTATGCAATCATAACCACTAGTTTAATACCATCTCCTAGTTGTTTTGTGGTTACCATCACATCCAACATTAACCAATAGCCATTCAATGTCCAACACCAGTGGAAATTATTATTGAACTTTCCCAAGAAACAGATTGCCTACAAAACTAGAAAGAAGACCACAAGAAATTCGAACTCACATAAATTATTCTCGTGAATATGAATTGATGTTTAGTAGTTATAGAATGCTGAGTTACAGGGTACCTAGCTCAGCAATAGCTTAGCTTTTTTAGAATAAGGATCCCTTACATGTGGGACCCATGATCCGGCAATACACAAATATGGTTAACAAAATGTACGAATAACTTTCCACCATCCACAATGTGGCCCAAAACACTCTGAACAACATAACCTGGATATACAGAATGTTAAAGCTCATTACCCTACAAATTTGCCTAATACCAAGGAAAAAGACATCAATGTATCCATTCAAATTACAAATTCACTTACTAAACTCAATATTTCTTTCTGGCTCCCCTCAAATCAATGAAACAGGAAAAAAACTCTCCGGAAAGAAATTGAGAATAAAGACTGTAAAGATCTTACCTTAAGCCAGTCATACATTGTCAGTGATGTGGAAGTGCATGACCAATCGAGTACACATCTTAATTCATAAAGAAAATGGTAGAGTACGATAAAGCCGGAAGCCCAAATAGTTAATCTGTGCCACTTGGCTGGTCAAAAACTGTCGGTACAAGGTACTTTTATGAGGAATTCCATATCGAATTTGCAAGGCCTGCAGTGCTAGAGAAATTGCTTTCGTGAGATAGATAGCACGGAGTGCAAATCCTCCTGCACTTAGGTGTGAAGGTTCCATGTTCCAAGAATACTCCGTGACTGAGTATGTGAACAAGATGAGATTAAAAATATAGAATATAACTTTTCCCGTGGCAAACGAACAGAGATAAATAATGCGATCAAGCACAATTGGAAAAAGATAACCTGCAAAGAAAAAAAAGAGAAGTCTGTACAATTTCTGAACCCTGTTCAAGATATCATGCTTTACCATTTGGATCACAAATTGGAGGCCATATCACACTAAAGAATTATGTCAATCACATTTGCATCCATAGATGTCCCATTAACTTTCTAAGATGAATTATTGAGTCCTCATGAGTCATTACATGAAAAGTGTCCCAATGTGCCCATTTGGTACAGTGGGGCACATGGTTCAGTGATCCAGAACACTGACTGATTGGCCCCACGGTGGGGCTGTCACAACAACCTTTCAGAATAGAAGATCTCATGCATCCAATCCTTGGGTTTCTTTTCCGGACCATTGTATTTTCCTAAACAGTCTCTTTGTAGGCCACTGATTGAAGGGTCAAGATCTCTCAATCTGGGGAATCTTTGGTAAATTCCCCATCTAAGATGGGGCCCATCGGATCAGTGATCTGGATCACCAGACCACATGAACTGCCTGAACAGATAGGGCAAATCATGTCACCATCAGGGCACTGATGCATCGGGATCCATACTTCATTTTTAATCTATTGTATTTTAATAAAAGTATATTTCGAAGCAGGAAAAGGTACGCTTACCATCAAGATAAAAACAAACTCCTTTGGGAACTGATCTTCAAGCTGATACACCTCAAGAAACTTGCTTTTATTTTTTTTATAACAGATTGTAGAAAATAGCAACCAAAAGAAAAGCTAAATCTGAACTAAACCGAATATGTAAGCATAGAGATCAACTTCTCTTCTACTACCACCAATCATTAGATATTAGTGGGGG
Organism: Magnolia officinalis; assembly: GCA_021015155.1. Lineage (NCBI taxonomy): Eukaryota > Viridiplantae > Streptophyta > Magnoliopsida > Magnoliales > Magnoliaceae > Magnolia > Magnolia officinalis. Next base: position 10,232 of record JAJHSJ010002608.1, on the reverse strand, counting down.
AATCCAATCTCTTCGAAAAGCCCTGCATTTTGTGCTTTAATAATCTGTTGCTACATCTAGCTGCGGAGTCAGCGATTGTACCATTCTGTTGTCAAGCATCCAGCTAAAGGACAAGCATAAACAACTTCAAAAACTGCCAGGGCTATATTCGAGTTCTCTTGACTTATTTCGATGCTTTGTACCCGAACGCGGCTTGGAGTGTGAGCTGAAATTGGGATATTTTCTCTGCATCTTTCTTCATGGAGCAGCAATAAGCAACTTGTTTATTCTGATTCTATCCTCTCTGGTTGAATCCCATCCTCGGGCCACTCATTAACTTTCATCGAAAGCTGCACAAAGTAGGGAGGAGCTTCCGCCCCCCATGTCAATGATTTCCAATACCTCAAGAAAGTCCATCCTATTACCTTGATGACATCTGTTACTGGCAAGATCAACCGTCTTATCCTCTCCCTCCAACTAGAGCTATCAATAACATCTTCCTGATAAAGATTCCTCCTTTTAAAAATTTTTAATTCAGCAATTGACTCCCACTCGCCATCTTTTGCTGTTATGGAACTTTGTAGAAGGGTCGATATATACACCAAAAAGAGAGGAAGGGTGCTGATGACAAATGATGATGTGATTTTATGTGCAGGGAAGCCAACTTTATAAACAGTTTTGAATGAAAATTCAACCCACAGTGTTGGATGATTATTTGATACAAATACTGGAGCAAGATGTTCACTTCGGTATAGATTAGCATGATGAGCCAAAACATGAAACTAGGACCAGAATTTACGCAAAGAGCGTATAAGAAGAGAGCTGCAAGGTAGACCATAGACAGCAAACTGAAGTTCCATAGGAAGACAAAAATGAAGCAGCAGTAAACACACAATGTCATTGTTTGCCCGCATTTGTGCCCACATGTAACGGAATATCCTTCCGAGTTGCAGGCTAGCTGCCTCTGCCGCATTCTTCTCATTAAAAGAATGCATGGAGGATATTTGATCAAAACGCTGATACCTCATGTTATTCTGGCTCTCGATCTCATCGTAAATGCCATCCTCCGCTGAGTGCTCATTTGAATCTGATTCTTCATGTTCTATGTTCAAGAAGCTAACAATGTTGGTAACTGCCTGATTTCCGAGGGATTGTACTTGAGAGACACCATCACCTATCAGATGTACGGCAGAAATTAATGGGTTTTCCTTGGCACGATCTTTTGCTTTCTCTCTTTCACTCACATTTCCGAACATACGAGCAGCCTTTTCATCGACTTCAATGATCTCACCGAGAGGAGAGCCCACTGAATGCCTCAGAGCCTCCACTGCTGACGGGCTATCAGTTTTTCTACTCAAAGGGGAATAGAACATTTCAGATGTCACCGGAGACATGCTCTCATTCTTTGTGAATCTGGGATAACAAAGTCTGATAGGGAAAGTGATTCTGTACTGTTATTTTGGTCCAGTTTCCTTATCACCTTCATCTTTATCTGGGCTTCGAGAAGACTTCCTTCTTCGTCTGATGCCTTCACTTCGTGGAGAAGTGCTAATGCAGTTTTCAACGGAATTCATTCTGTGAAGCTGGATTTGCAAGTTGAGCATCTCAGCTTTCATTTTCTCTACTTGCAAGTTACGTTGTCGTTTCTTCTCTTCAGATTTACGGATATGTTGCAATTGGGCAGTTTTCCATGCAGCTTTTTTTCTCTTGTTCACGCACGATGGCACCAATCTGCTCTGCCTCAAGGTATCTCGACACGTAGTCAAATTCCCTTGAACAAAAGATGTATGATTGCAATGACACTAACACAAAAATGATTATCTCAACCAAAGCAGACCGTGATGTAATACGAAACCCAATCATATCATATTTGTAAAATCCAATAAACTCATAAATGTAGTCTACCTTTCACATTTGCCAGATTTAAAATCCCCAAGAAAAGGAGATTGATAGGCAAGAGAAAAGAACAATGAGTGCAAAATTGTACAACCGCAAGAATTTGAAAATTTTATTCTTCTTCTTCAATATTTCAAGCCTCATTCGGAAGAAAACCAGAGCAAACCGAGGTAGCCAAGATGCAAAATGTCATATTCTAGCGTTCCAGTGATGAGAATCAAAGAGAAGCACAAATCCAAAGATGACAGTAAGAATACAGCCTCAGGTAATCAAGAACAGTCCACAGACTCTTTGTTTCAAATGAAAGATCTCTCCAGACAGATGCATTCTTGCGTTGAGACATCATTTGACGGTATGTATGCGAATCTGTGAAACTCTGTAGATGGTCAGAACGGAGTTTGAAAGATGCAAAAATGAAGACCATGTAATAGCTGACAAGCATTCGCTGGTCATCAACAATAATTCCTACAAAGAGTAGAATGAAAGCTTCGGTTAATAACAAAACAAGATTAGTTGCTTATATTATCTTAGTTTTAATAAAGTATGCACTAAAAAATAAAAAAATAATAAATAAAAGAAATAAAAGAAAAGGCAAAGTAAGAAGGGGAGGAGGAATGCTACATGCAAGAACCCATCTGCAAATGCCAAATACAAGCACCCCCCACCAACCAACCACACATACCAACATACACGCCAATGCAGCACATGTATGTGAGATCCAAGGCCATTGATCAATGTGTGGGGCACATGGTGGATTGTATCCTAATCCAAGAATCAGGAGGGTCCACTCTTCAATCATGTAAACAATCCAAGAAAATGGACAGATACAAAAGGACAACTGATTGTCCACATTCAAAATACATGCACAGACCATCTGATGATGAGGGGCAGCCTGATTTTTGGTCTAGCGCATATTCACCATGCCACTTGCTGACAGATGCCCTGGATGCCACACATGCGTGAAGTGGGCATGTGAGGGACTGCATCAAGCGTTTACAGATGAGCACCTGCGAGTAGAACTGCTCTAAGATACAGCTCTAACATTGATAGAAGAGAGAAGTACCCAGCCAGCATTTTTTGCAATAATCGAAGTGAAGATTTGAATAACTCCAGCAGCCATGACAACGCACCGTCGTCTCACTGGAGATACTTTGATTCCAAGGCATCAGATGGTTCCAAAAAGCAAAGTACTCAACGATGAGGATAGAAGAGCAAATGTGAAAACAAATACAGGCCACAGTTTGCGAATAACCTGACGATTCAGAAGAATGCAGGTGACGAGGCATACAAGTAAATCATCGAGATGGCATTCAATATTGTAAAGCTTGCGAGAAGCAATGCAATCATGTTTATCTCGAGGCCAAGGAGCTTGAATATATTTTCTATCCAAAACTTCATATATATTTTAAAGTAGTCTTCTGCATGTCAAACCTCTCCTTTTTCAAATCAATAATCCGCTTCTTATTCCACTGTGACTCTCTTTAGAACTTCCCCATATATACCCGAATGAATATCGTCGAGCATTACTCTCTGAGCCGCCTATTTCGTTAGACACAGGATTCGCTCTTTCATACATGTTGGAGCCAAAAGATGGGCATGAGTTGGTGGTCACACCCCTTTGTCTCACAGATAGTAGACTAGAATCCAATAATGGTTAGTTTCTTCAGAAGAGATCGAAGAATCAGTTGGTGCATGTTCAGTTGAAACAAAAAGATTGCAAGGCTCTTCCCATTTCCTGTGTTTACCAGCGAACTCGGCATCTTATCTAGCCAATGAAAAAACATTGTACTGGAGAGAACATGCAACTATCACCAGAACTTTCCCCCTCAAGCCCACCTCAAGACCCCAAAAACCAGGCTTGAATATTCGAAAACCTAGAATAAGGGCTAAAGCAGAATGTTTTTGACCAGGAGACATCTGGGCCTGTGTACTCCACATCTGGAAAAGATATTCAGACAACACAAGAATTCCAGAATAGAGTAAGAACACTTTGGAAGGAACACGGGAAGTTTTAGGTAAAGTTGAAAAAATGACCAGGCCCAATAGATATATAAAACCAAATGCACTTATTGGTGATAAAGAAGCATAGAATACAGCTAACGACAAGATCTTCTCGCTGTGCCAAATCACGAATCTTCTGACAAACCCAATAACTCCATATTCCGGCAAATCAGAATCATCAAATGTCATGTTGTACCTGCTCTCTCTCCTCTCATAGCTGAAAAGTTGCATCACAATCATAACAGCTAGCGATTCCCAAACATTATTCAACAACAATGATTTAGGGTTGTATCCCAAGTCATGATAAAGATCTATCATCTTGGACAGCCATGTCTCGAAGGTGGAGAAAAATGCTCAAGCTATAGACAAAGATAAACACAAGAATTGCATAAACTTTTAAAGGAAACCAAAGCCGCCTGCTTGTCTTCCCCACGAGTTGTCTTCCTATTATCCATAATAGGAGGGAAGAAAAGGTATCCGAATGATGTATAATTAGGAGTCACCAGGTATACAGCCAAAAGTATGGTCACAAATGCAATGCACGTCCCAGACGAGCGATACATGGATAAAAACTTCTGTCCTATTGCACTGAGATGAGATGTTGCGATCCATTTTTCTGGAAAAAAAAAACAAAGAAAAGGAAGAAGTTGGACAAATGATAAATGAAATTCTCATTTGTGCTGACAGATGTCATCAGATTCAGCCTTGGCATGTGATCAACATTACTATTCAAAAGCATTAGTGCCTGATTCGCCATGCTCGCACAAGTGGGACATGGTTAGGTGCTCCAGACCATTGAGCAGAAAACTCCACGATGGATGTGTGACGCACCAAAAATCTAACAGTGTGGAAGATCATAGCCATTTAATCTGCGACTTTTACCAGACTTGCTGCATTTTTTTCTTAACCAATTATTTTTGTTCACTAATCCACGGGTTAGAATCTTCCACTCTTGGAGATTTGGGGACATCGGCAGTCATCAGTGGAGTCCATATTAACAGTCTGGATCACCAAATGCACCTCACTTGTATGGACTATTGACTTGGCATATCAAGACACTGCACATATTAGAACCCCATAACTCCTCTTAATATTCAACTCTATGAACGTATCCTAAAAGTAAAAAGGCGAATTTAATTATGAAAATAAGGAGTTTGGAACAGTAATTTTCAATTTGTTTCTAAATGAAGACACTAAATAGTCATCCTAGGATATTTGGACTGTGGACGCAGGTATACCATGCGAAGAATTACTGAATTGTCTGTCTGTGGCATTGGAGACGCATAAACAGACAGTAAAACTGATTTGTTCAAACCAGCTTTCAAGATGCTAAACCCAAATGGGTGGTGGGAAATGTGCTGTACAATTGCAGATAACGAAAAAAGCATTTTAGACCCATGGTTCTGAACTGCAAAAGGAAGCAAGCACAGCTATCTTCACAAAATCCCATGGAGTAGCAGAATCCAGGAGACCTGCAAGCCATAGAAAGGTATGAAGTTAGTATTCATGGCATAGTTTATTCACAATATTACAGAGAAATGTCAAGAATGTTTGCATCTAAAAGTAAGAGGATTGAGAATTCGTTTCGAGGTATTTAATAACAGTAAAGGTGGCCGTAACAGCCAGCTTATGGACCTGTAGTGGCCGTTACAGCCCTGTTCGGATTATTTTTTTAAGGAAGAAAATGTATTGGCCCCATATCGGACCACTGCAGGGGGTTTTGGCCCGTTACAGGGCTGTCAAGAGCCATTTGTTTCATAATGGCCATTACAGCCCTGTTTGCGTAACAACTCCCACCGTTATGTAACCATTTTTTTATACCATGATCCTTTTTTGCAGCACGCCTGCAAGCATGGTAAATGCATGCAAGATCCAGAATGTTATCAGACTGGGCCCACCTATAACATGCCCCGGCCAAGAAATTAGGCTGGTGGCACTCATCAGGTGGACTGACTGCACTGAATGTGACTGATTATCAAGTTGTTGCAACCTTCCAATTTTATCATACATGCATGGCCAATCAAATTGGTGACTGGGCCAGTGCAAGTTCATCAGTGGGCCCACATGATGAAATCTGGTTCTAATGTGTGTGCCACACTCACACGTGCTGTAAAGGGGATTGTCAATCCTCTTTGAGCAGCCACCTTAGCAGGGCTCCAACTCAAAATATATCATTGAGAAGCTACATGAAGGAGAAAAAACCTGCTGGTTATATATGTGGTATAATACGCATGAGCCATGGGACAAAAGAAGATTTAAACATCACCTCTGCTAAGGTGACGGCTGTAGATGTAAGTTAACTTGAGGGGGTTATAAAAGAGGTCCTGTATGACACATCAAAAGAAATGAAATTTCTTTGTTCAACCTAACAATGTAAAGGTAGGACCCACTTTTTAGTAACCTCAACCATTCATTTAGTGGATGCCATGATGGGATGGACCATGACCCAGATCTTAACAGATCCTAGCCATCCTATTTGTCAGTTTCACATGGAAAAATCGTGGTCAATGATCCATACTTAATAGTGTCCCAATTAGATTGTTAGGGTCATTTTGGCGGGGAAGACTTTTGGGAATCTCCTATACAACTAAAATGGTTTGAATCACCAAAAGGTTGTGTCTTACAGATATAGTTCATCACCCAATTGAACGTTGTGTATTTCCTTGTTTAGATTGTCATGGACAGTTGACAGAGATGTGCTGCCAAACTCAGTAAACATACAAAGACAAATGCCCATAAAGCAAAGAAATGGAAAAGTTCACATAGATAGGTTTTATAGAGACATCAAGTCCCAAATCTTCTTCTCTTTCCTATTCTCTCTCTCAACTCTCTTTCCTCACGCTTTCTCTCACATCTTTTCAAACCAAGATGGTATCAAAGAAGGTTTGATCAAGCTAAGAGTCCTCCCTCCTTTTTCTTTCCTCCCTTGAAATTCATTTCTCCTCATTCTTTTTCTCTTCTTGTTCTCTTTTGTTTCTCTCATTCTGAGAGTTCTTTAAAGAATCTAGAATTTCTTTTATTTGTGCCCCGGCCTGGTTGATGGCTTGAAGACGGTTGAGTGAAGGAGGTTGTCATCCTCATGGTGTGAAGACATGTAAAATTTCTTGTGATTGGCTGTGATGTGTTAGTTGATTGGTGCTTCTCGTGAAATGTGTGGTTGTGCCGGCTTGAGTGATTGAACCTTTCAAGTTGCAAGCATTTCGACTTGATTTCGGTAAGTGGTGCGCATTTAATCCTTTGATATGTGTTCCAATGGACACAAAAATTGGCACGAATCTAGTTTATTGGTCCATCAGACTTTCTAGGGGCTCAATAACCTCTACAAGTTGAATGGAACAAATTATCTTTAGTAGTCGAAGTTTGTGCAAGTCTCTTGACGGTTGAAGGGTAGTTAAAATACTTGACCTCAACGAAGCCTGATGAGAAAGATAATAAATATGATGAGGTGGGTTTAGGAGAATATTCAAATTATGACAAGATTATGGAATAGTATGGTACAATCCATTAGTGCAAATGTTGTGTTCTTTGATACTGCGAATGAAGTGAGGGATAACACACAAGAATGTGACAAAAGCATCTCTCGTACATATCAACTGTTTGAAGAAATAATTACATTCCAATATGGCGATATGCCCCTCAGAGATTACTTTTCGAGCTTGAAGGCATGAGGGAAGAGTCGAATAATATCAGCCCCTACAATTGTTTTGGGAAAAGCAGCATCAACAGCATGAAGAATTCAGCGTAGCCAAATTTTTATTAGGATTGAAGCCTAAATCTGAGCCAGTTCGAGCTAGATCATAGGTGGAAGGATGTATCGTCACTCAATGAGGAGTATGCATCTACTCAATGTGTGTCTATTGACTCTACTGGCCACTCTACTAGAGTTAATGATAGATCAACTCATGTATAATCTGGTGGACGAAGGGGACTAGCTCGTGGTGGTTCAGTTAATCAGGAGCGATACGGTCCCATTAGACGTTCAAGTAGTGATTATAGTCTCAGTAGTGATTACGGTCTGATTAGAGGTCCTAGGAGTGATTGGTATGATATGAGGTCCCTGGATAGTGATTACATAAGGATTAGAGATCGTGAGAGCAATTATTGTTCGATTTGAGGTCCTGGGAGCGATAACGGTACCAATAGAGGTCCCAGTAGCAATTATAGTCTGATTAGAGGTCCTGGGAGCGATTATGGCCCCGATTAAGGTCCCAAGAGTGATTAAGGTCCAAAGCCGCGTCAATGGCATGAAGAATTTAGGGTGGCCAATTTTTAATAGGATTGAAGCCTGAATATGAGCCAATCCGAGCTAGATCATAGGCGGAAAGGAGGTTGTCTTCTATTGGTGTATGCATCTATTCAATGTGTCTATTGGCTCTACTGGCCACTCTACTAAAGTTAATGATAGATCAACTCATGAAACATCTGGTGGACGAAGGGAGTAGCTCGTGCTGCTTCAGTTAATCAAGGAGGTAGAGGTGAGGAAATTGTAATGATACATGAGGACGAGACCCTCATGGGAGACCTCAGAAATGTATAGACCCTCATGGGAGACCCGGAAATGTAGACCCTCATGGGAGACCTCAGAAATGTACTCATTGGGGCTCACCAATCCACACCGTTAAATGGCAAGCCAGCTTGGGCAAATCAAGTTTCTCATTCTGAAGAAAGTAACGGATCTCGTTTTATGAGTTTGCTTTCTTCGCCCCAACAAGAACAAAATACATCTGGAGATGTTGGTTAATCTAGCAAAGGATGAGTACTCCAAATTACTAAAGAATGCTCTGTCACAAGTGGTCGATCTCCTCCACTGCTACTTTTGTCATATTAGATAAAACTTGTTCAGTTTCTCACTCTTCTTTCGTGGGTTATTGATAGTGATTGGATCATATTGACAAATAAGTCCATGATTTTCTACTTAGCCAATCCTTCATTATCGAGTTCATTGGTCATTTTGGTAAATGGTATCGGATCAAATTGAGTGGGAGGGTATCATTTGTCCAAATTCTTTTCTCCTCTTGTCCTCTGCTCTATATGTGCAAAAATCCCCTAATTGTTCTGTAACCTTCTATCCTGTACATTGTATTTTCCAAGATCTCGAGATGAAGAGGAAGATTGGAGAAGGTTGTTAACATAGCGGACTTTATTATCTAGATCATGAGTATGTTGGAGTAGTAGTACAATTTAGTACCTCTTCTTATTAGTGGCATTGTCTTCAGGTCATCGATCCTTGAAGATCCTCAAGACTGTTATTCCCTCTTTATCCCAAGTCCATTTTAGAGTGTGAAGTATGGGGGAGTTAAGTAAACATCACAAAGTCTCTTTCCACACGTGCAGAAAATGCATCGTTTTGTTCCATTTGTATTATTGCATTAGATGTTTGAGGTCATGTTTAACTCTCAAGTATGTCAGGGTATAAATACTTGTTACTTTTGCTGATTACTCTAGAATGACTTGACTTTATTTAATAAAAGATAGATATGAGCAGTGTTTTAAATATTGACAATATTGGCCGATATATCTTGTATCCCCACCAGTGCGATACAAAACGCACAAATAGTGCGATATATCCCACATGTTCGATCTAGTGAGCATTTTCGAATTTCAGTCCTTTATTTTCTGTAACTCATGATAAATTAGTATCAAATTGTTACAAATCCATGATTTTCATGTTTGGGAGCTTCAATTTCAAGATTTGGAGGAGATGGGCCGAGTTGCAAAAAAATGAAAAAAAAATAATTCAAAATTTCCTAATTCTTACAAATCGTATGCAATCTTTGTCTCCAAAAATCAAATCAAACATGTATGAGTATGTAACCTAATCTAGTGATTTTTTTTTTTTTTTCTTGTGAGTGTATGTTTGCTGTGTTCCACACGTCTTCTTACATTTATAAATTATATAAATAGACATTAAATATACTTGCATCAATTCAATTAGACAACGCATAGATTAGGACCCCAATACAAACAAACCTATTATGTATACTAGTTTTTGTAATGTTTTAATTTATATGTGTATTGATGTCTTTTTAATAGTCACCGAACTTCATTGAAAAATTCGACCAATTTCCCAATGTTTCCCCATGTTCCAAACAATAGCAATACATTACACGATACAACCGATATATCCCATGCGATAACCGATACATATTTGTATCCCAAGAATGCAATACGTAACATGATACCGATATTTCGAAACACTGGATATGAGTTATTTTATATTTTTAGGTATTTTATATGGAAAAGCAAAATCAGTTTATTTTTGTTGATGAACATGAGTGCGTTTTTGTTTTTGATCTTATTTATGTGTTTAGCTTTATTTCTTAATGTGTAGTGATACTTGGATGTTTTTTAATTTT